>CM034151.1:55039798-55313682 GCA_019776745.2 Taxus chinensis
ATAATGTCACCTAATTTGTTTCATGTCATTTTTCGTAAAAATGTTTATTGTTCGATTTGGTGGTCTGCATTTCTCCCTCCTATTTGAATGCTTTGAAAATGCCCAAGATCCTTTTTTTTTGCCCTAGTTTGAAGCAACAATCCAATTTTCCCCCTTTTGTGCCCTGTTTTTTTCAAATGGTCGAGATATGTAATTTTTTCCTTTGTCAAGTCATGCAAAACTCAAAATTGATCGAATCCTGAATGTATGCAATTGATTTCCCGATCCTGAGGTCGAAAATAAGGTCAAAAAATGATTCAGTTGGTTTGAAATCAAAAAATATGCCTCCCTTGTCAAAAATTTCGAATTCTAGGGAATCCTCTATATTTTCCACATTTTGACAGTCAGACGGACATTCTCAAACCATCAAATTCATCATCACACTATTATTGCAATGTGGCAGGTTCCTATTGGCCGGGGGTGGTCAAGAAATATTTCTAACTTGTTAATTTTTAAAATTTTGGCTAAAGGGAAAATTTTCGGACCAATTGACTCCACTTTTGCAATGAGGTATCTACGTGGCCCCGGGCGATGGTCATGGATTGGTGGGTGGTGGAGGTTCCTAAGAATTTTGGCTTTCATTTGGCAAAATTTCTCAAAGTCAATTCTAGGCCCGAATCCCAACAGCGAATGGAAGAGGACCCAGCTAGGGACATGCGGGTGGCGGAGGGAGTTGGTGATTTTTTACTCAAATTGTCAAGTGAAACTATTGACCTAAAGGCCCACATCCAATTGCAGGTGGACGTGTGTCTAGAAAATGTGAAAATTCAAGTGAGGGGGCCGAGGGAGAATTTTGTGACATTTTACCACTCCAATCTGGAGCTAACACATGTCCACAAAGGGTCAGGATGGGGAAGCGGGTTTCGCGATGACTTTGGAGTTTTTAACTCTAAATGGTAAAAGTAAAAAGTGGACCCGAGGTTTTGAAACCCAATAAAAAAATGACACATGCCAAAGAAATACATAAAATCAGGAAAAAGGAGCTAAGTCAAAATTGAAGGCATGCCTCAGTAGCCAATCTATGGAGGACACGTGGCATTTTTCAAATGGGTCAAATAGAGAGTGTGGGCCTGAGGAGAGTTTTGAAACTTTGCATTTTTGGTGGGAAGAATTGGAATCTTGGAGCCGCAACGAATGGGAGAGTGCCATGTGGTGAGGAAGAGAGTGGTTGTTCGGGCCCGTGGGGAAATTTTACAAAATTTTCCAAAATTTAACAAGGGTCACAAATGCATTTTAAAGATAGGGACCCAATCCAATCATTTTTTGACACATGTCCCACCCTATCCAAAGGTCAAAAAGGGGAATATTCAAAGATCTCATCCTCCACATGGAGGGTTGGCATTTAAAAGTTATCTAAAATCAATGGATATTGTACATTCTCCCTTTTGGCCACCATAGGAGCTCCAAGAAACTTGGATTCATGATTTCTTCATCAAATTACACCGAAACTTATATGATTTTGGGTTGTATCGGCCTTCTAAGAAAATTGGTTACATTTTTATGACTCAATTCCTTGATCTATGGTGTTTTTTATGCATTCTTGCTCGGGCCCGATGTAAAAAACATGAAAAGTGAAAATCAAAAGTTGCAGAAGTAAAATGATGAAGGGAAAAGGGTAAAAAATGACTAGTAAAAGATACTTGCATGCCTGAATGACAAAAATGTGACCATGGGATGGATAAGGTTCTGAATTTGTATATATTTACACTTTTGTGCATCCCTGGAAACCTGCGATCTGGTTTCTACTTTAATGTCCTTTTCATGAAGGATAAGGGTTTTTGTAACAAATTTGATCCCATGAGCATATTCTTGGCTTGGGAAGGAAGAATCCATGAAGGCATAGGGTATATTATGCATTTTGAATAAATTGGAAGAGGAGGGAGAAAAACGGCTTAGAATTCTTAAAGAAAAAAGACTAAAAGAAATCCATTTCTTTGGAGAAAACCACCTGAGGGCCATTTTCAATTCTATTTTGCATTAATTTATCCATATGCGTTGGTTTCAAGTTTTAAAGCCATTAATAAGCTCTGAGATGTTATCATGACATTCCCATACGAATATATTTGAGCATTTCTGGAGTATTTAGTTGGTTATCTCTTGGCAAATTTTTATAGGCTTGTGTTTCAGAATTGATTTCATTTGTGTTCCTTGATCATGTTGCAATCTTGTGTTTAGGATGGATCTCTTTGGATCATACATGGTCTCATTTTTGTTGATGGTTTGAGGATCTACCAATCTTAGATCCAAAAGAGCCTTCATCTGATAGAAGATTAAACAAATTTAAATCATTTTACTGTCCTTGGGAATATTGAGATTATTGCTAAACTTTGGGGGGGACCTTAAGTCATGATCAAATAGGGATTTCTGATCTTTGTTGTATATTTGCTTCAATATTTGACAGGTTGTCAAAAAGATTGTGTGGAAGAGTGCAGATCTGGGCCTTCATTTGTGCAAAATATCATGTGAAGGAGTATTTTAAACCTCTTGAAGCCATTCTTGTTGTGTAAGTGTTACAATTTCGTGTCAAAAGGTCTTAAAGAGTTTGGGAACATCTAGTTGGCTTGTCTAACATCTCCCAACAAAAATTCATTCAAAAATAACTAACCCTACCCTATACTACCCATGCATTGCATTGGATGTAAACAAGAGAATACATCATGTACAAACATGCACAAAATCACATAGGACAATACCATGTCTTCTAGTAGCCTCAGCCTTGTTTGAAAAACATTTCCATCATTAATAGTGACAACGCTGTTGAGTTTGAATAATGGAGAATTGATCACGTTTTCCCAAGGCCCCTTTCCATATAATATGTAAAATACAAGGATATCCACACATCCTTCACCATATAGAGGCTACAATATAGGTTCTCTTGCCTTGGTTGATAGGCACAACCTAAAATAGTGAGGATCAGATCAAAATAATTCTGAGGTGCTACCCATCCCTTTAAAATCTTGAGTCCTAAGAAGTCAGGATAGAGTCTCCCAGTACAAATGACATACTACAACATTTATCTTCCTCTGAGTGTCTTGTGCAAATCCATGATGCTACTTGAGTTGTGAAGGAGATTAAGTTTTGGTACCAACACCTTCTAGGAAGAAGTTGTCAAGGATTTAAAAACCTATTGATAGTGGGCCCTACCTAGTGTTCTGGCTGGTTTATCATATTAGATCATAGACCTCACATATTGTAGGGTATATCAAGTAATCCTTTGTAAAAACAAAACCTACATTTATTTCTGGGTACCTTTAGTATCCAAACATTCTATTTCATTCATAGTCAGTTCTAAGGCATAAGAAAAACAACACTAAAATATTTCTGAGGGTATAATGTTGCTAGTTTTTTTCTTGTGGATTGTCGCTTTCTTTCTTGTCTTCTGTAGTTTGAGTTGTGAGGATGTATTCATCACTTTTTATTTATTTTCACACTCAACAATCACAACCAGCTATTTCTGGTTTTTCCTTAGTGTGTTACATCATCTTTGTCATACACAACCTCTTTCAAGGCTTTCTTTTCATAAAATTTAACCCAAACAATCTTAATTTATTCACTTCCCAATTTTTATCAGTAACCGGCATCGGTTCCTTAATCATATCGGCACTAGTTAATTGAATGGTATCAGTTTCTGTATTTTTTATTCTTCTGTAAAAAAAACATCTGGATTCTTTCAAAAAACTTGATTCTTTCAATTAATCAGATCTTGAGTCTCTATCACCCTTATCAGAGCCTAGAATACCTATTTTTATACTTTTTATACCCAAAAATATCAATTTCTTCACTTCCCTAGTTTTTATTAGTCACTAGCATCGGTCTTTCTACCTAGCCAACACCAGTTTTCTGACAGGCATCTGTCTGTGCATTTTTCTATTTTTATCAAAAACAACAAGATATTTCTATCCTTCCGACTTCATCAAACATCTATTTTTTAGTTGTTTTAGTTTTTCAGAGCCTAGAATACCTATCTTCCATCTTTCTTATTGTTTGGAATTACCAATAGGTGCAAGATATTTCCTTTCACACTAGTTATGTACCATTACCTACCTCACATTCACCGCCATCTATTTCTTCACCAATGGACCCCAACATTCCTGAAACTATACCTACAAGTGATAAGGAAATCACTAAATTCCTTGATCTTACAACATTACCTTTCCCACTCTTATACCCTAAACTAGTCATGCCAGCCATTGTTTGGTATGCCTACCTCCATGCCCCCTTCCATATCAGTGAATGCTACTTCGGCGTTACCTACTCCCACATAAAAACCACTTACTGCACCCTTAACATATGTCACACATTCAACATCTGTCACACCTTCAACCTTTGTCACTCCCCTGACCTCTACTAATGCCTCGATATTTTCCCTATCCTCATCCACAACTCCTAGTATAGGGGTCCCCACATCATTAATACCTATCACTTTACAACTGATAGTTGCATCATCTTATACACCTCATCAAAATTTGGTTCTTTCTATACCCCAAAATCTTCCACCCATCACTATGAGGGTCTTTACATGAGCTCCTCCCAACTACACCCCACCTCAGTCACAACCTATGGAATCCACCTCATATTCAGGGTACATGCCCTCATCATCTATTCTTGCCTACATACCCACTTCTCAATTCACATATTCGGCACCACCATACACTGCTATGTCATATATGAACTTTACATCCCATCCACCTCCTTATACCATAGGGAGCACTCCTCAATCTAATCCTACCATGCATCTTATCAAGATGATGATGGATAAGATGCAAACACTTGAGGCCTCTATTTCTTGATCTCGTAATGTCCTCACTTATGATGAAATCTGTAACGAGCCTATCCACCCATCCATACCTATTTACCCTTATCCCGTGTAATGGGACTTACCTAAATTAAACCATTTCAATACAAAGGAAGAACCTCAACACCATTTATGATCATTTGAATATGTATGTTATTTGATCGCCCATAATGATGCCTTACTCCTTCAAACGTTTCCCATGTCACTGTCGAGACCTGCCCTAGATTGGTATAGTGATTTCCTAGGCACTCAGTCTTCTCCTTAAACCAATTTGTTAGACCTTCCTTGACCACTTCTCAATCAATATCTCTATGATAGATATTTTCTATATTCACCAATATGAAGACGAATCTATCATAGATTTCATCGCACATTGGCGATGCCTCATCAATTAACTCACCTTCCACCTACCAAAAACATAAGCTCATAGAGTTGTTGACAAGGTCATGTGCTAGAAAAATTTCCCCAACTCTCCAAGTTCTGAAATTTTGCACATTTGACGAATCCTTCACCATGGTCTTGAAATTGGAGATTCCTTCCCTTGAAGAAGAAAAACTTAAGTTGCGTAACAAGAACACTAACTTCAAATTGAATGAATATTCTTCTAAACCACTGATAAACCATTCTAATAACCATTCCAAGGCTAAATTATCTACAAACATAGTGATTCTGAAATCTAACCCCTCTCATCCATCTAATCAACCAAAACCACCCGTCAATCTTTCTCATGTTCAAAAATTATAATACAAGTATGAATAGAGGGATTACACTCCTATTGTAGAACCATATTCTTATTTGTTGGAAAAAAATTAAAGCTGGATCCATCACCCTTCCACCTATAAAACCAAACAATGGTTTTGATCCTTCTCATCCTACACCGTCATGGTAAAAAAAAAATGAATTCTTGTAACTGTCACTGATTTAGGGGACAAAATGTCAGAAATTACAAAAATTTCAAGAATATTTTCAAAGGAATGCTATATAATGGTGATCTTGTCTTGGAAAACCCTAATGCATCTACCAACACCAATATGGTTGTGTTTAAGAAACCTTTTCCTAATCATACTCTATCATCAAACCAATATTTAGAGACTTCTACTAGTGACACCCATGTGCATGAGGTTCATGCCATTTTTAACACAACACCTATTCCATCTAGTCAGTTTCCTCCTGTAGTGTCTATTTAGGAAATTCTTGCACAAACTCCTCTACCCAAGGAGGTGTCTATCACACCTACTACTATATCCAAAGAGGAGCCTCTCACGCCTACTCCTCTACCCACAGAGGAGCCTACCCCACCTATTTCTCTACCTACCGCGAAGCATATCTCACCCATTCCTCTACCCAAGGAGGATCTAACCCTATCTATCTATCCAACTAAAGAGGAGTCCACATCATTGGTTTTTCCCTCTCCTTGACCCATATAGGAGAAACCATTTTCTCCTCTTCATATAGGAAATGCTTCTCCCAGGGTCTTCCAAGATCTTGTTAACCTTATTACATCACTCCTTACTACTAAATCAGAGGTGAAAACCTTCCCTGTATCACAGGGCTTGTACTTCTGGATGAGTCTCACCACTGGTTCATCATCTTCTAAACCAACACCATTATCGTGTTTGGTGGATTGTTTAGAGTATATTGACTACTCCACACTCTGGGGGCACCTTCGACTCCTAGTATCCACATAATTACAGATGATGTCCTTGGATACCTCAAGTATTTATCCTAAGGTATTAAAGGAAAGTAAAACCATGTCACCTAAACTAATCATATCAACCCCGTATTCTTTAGCCTCTCCTTCACCCAAACCCATATACACAACTAAATCTACCACTTCCTTAGGGGTCCTACCCACACCTAGCATACTTCATCCCATAATGAAACTATAATTTTCTACTCAATTACCACCCATCAAAATACATATTCCCATAATTAAGAAGAATATCCAACCTCCTAATCCTCGTACCCATGTCTCTCCCACACCTTCTCTTTCACCTTCGCCTCTACCTTCTATTTCAGGCCCATACCCTTCCTCCTTGGTCAAGTTACCTCTTCATCAAAGAAAAAATCAGGCACGACAACCCTCACCTACACCTTCACCTTCTATTTCTCCCACACCTTCACCTTCATCACCTCTCCTAACTATGTATTCTCCACTACATACAACCACACTATTTCCAACACCACCACTCTCACCTTTGATTTTTAGGGTATCCTCACATTATACATATCCTTTTACTTCGCACACCCCTCTTGTACCTTTACCTAAGAAGGTCCAACCTAAAATGAAACCAAAACCTTCACTACCTACCAGAAAGGTAGTCATACCTACACCACCTCTAATAACACCTCTCCCACGAAAATCACCCACACCTTCATCCAAGCCAACTTTAACTTCTCATTTTGATCCATTGGTAAGATCCTATTCTAATATCCTTGCTAGGTTGTTAGAAACCTAAACTATTTCACTACCACCTATTAAGCCTTATGACCCGCTCAAATCCAAATCACTAGGGTTTGACGACACCAAAATTTGTGCATATCATCACTTACCAGGGCATGATGTCAAAGGTTGTAAGGCCCTCAAAAACATTCTCCTTCATATATGTACTTCAAATAGTATCTTCGATAAATATGACCTATTGGAGGAGAATTTCATTCCTCCTTCACCCACCACCACATGACGTAACCCTATATCTATTCAGCTGCATTTACCTGCATCTCTACAACTCTCTTTTCCTCCTTCGATATTTGAAATAAATATGGTATGAGTAGCCACTTGATCGTAAAAAATAAAGGAAAATAGAAAAATGGTAGCCCATCCAGTGCACCTTCACCCACCATTCCACCTGCACCTACACCCAAGGTAACCATCCGTGGGCCGGCTTATCCTATTTCTCACGGAGGCACACATTTCTCTATGATTAAATAACTTCATCAATGTCATCTATATATGTCCTTGTATGACCTAATTAAAACCTCTAATTATCATCGTTAGGCCCTCATTAAGGTCTTGTATTCTATCAAGGTTCCACCAAATTATCCTATAGTTGTGGCTGCCATCTTTACCCCTCATCATGTGTCCGCCCTCACCACTCTACCTCAAACTTATTCCCCAATTATCTTTCCACAAGTTTCTGCCATTAGCTTCTTTGGATCAGATATTTCCCCTCTACAATCAGATGATCTCAATCTCACCCTCTTCATCTCCCCCTACATCAATGATACTTTCATTTGACACATTATTATTAATGGAGGTATTATAATTAATATCATTTCTTCCCATGTGTACGAACAATTGTGCATACCTACCAATTGCATGAATAATAACTCTATTATACTACACCCCTTCAATGATGCCATGAATTATACCCTTGGTACCTTCATCCTCCACATCCGCATGGGTCCCCGCTACCCAAGTCCTAACCTCTCATCCATTAGTTGGTGTTTTTCAATGCCTTTCCATGGGGGAGTACCACACGGACAACATAAATACTTTCCTTACTCCTTAGGAGTACAGAAGCCTTCACTAACACCCATGTTACGACTGTTGTGTAGGAGAGTTTTTTCCATACGGTCCTCCCCACCTTCACACCCACCCAACCTATGGGGGACTCGTCACTTCCTATTCTTATATTGAACCTCTCATGAAAATAAGACCTTTTTCGTCTGAATTTTCCTACCTCAATGAACATTCCATATCAGTGATCTTGTATTGAAGGAACACAAACATGTGACCAAAGTAGCAAAAATTAAATGAGGAAAGTTTTCTCCTAATTGGCTTGGACCTTACATCATCACCCATACCTATAAATCAGGAACTTATCTTTTATCTTCTCTTGAAGGTAAACCCAAACCTGGGCATCTTAATGCCTTACATATTAGAACATTCTATTGTTGAATAATGTACTACATCACTTTATGTCACTTATATGCTGATCCCTTGAGTTAACCTCTCCTTCAACCTACTTCTTTTAAGGACATATGACTAAACTAGAATTGTGTTATTATCCAGAACTGTTCAACCTTGTTTTCAATATGAGTACTACGGATATCCTCATGGCATTATTCTCATGGACACGTTTCATCCTTTTTAGGATGGAATCCCAAGGTTGTTTGTCACTTGAAATCCAGCTTTCATAGCTAACCTTTTCATGCTATGGTTTTTCCTTCATAAAAGAGGCCTATACTCCATTATAGTCTTGTCCATGACTTCAAGTACAAAAATAAAAGTAAAATATATGGGATAAGCAAAAATTTCACTCCTTGAGTCAAAATTATTTGAAATAGATGATTCCCTTGAAAGGACATATATGTCTCTCTCCTACTGCTATAAGGAGACTACTCCCTCAAAGGACTGCTATAAAATGTTAGCCACTTATTGCACTTAGTCTATCCCCAAAAGAAGACTATTCTGTATCTCTCAAGTAAAATAATTATGGAGATTCCCGCATCGATCAACTTCATAAACAACTCAAGCAGAACCTATTTATCCTGATATATACTTCCCACATTGATTAGTCTATACATGCAAAAAGAAAAAAGAAAAACAAAAATTCAAAGAGAAATACAAAATTTTAGTATGGACTTGCCTATTCCAGTTTTGGGTATCTTGCAGAAGGGGCATACTTTACCACAACAAGGTTATGTAAAATGAACTCTTCCACCTTACCTTCTAGTTATTATCTTCTAACTCAACTCAATGGACGTGGTGTGTAGTTTACACATGATCATGTAACTTCTTTCAACTATAAACCTTTCAATCATGCAACGTATCTAGGGACTTATGTTCAATAAGTCTAGGAGTATGACAGTAATGGTCCTTACCAAATATGGGTTTGCTGCTTCTTTTGGTTTCTTATATGTTTACTTGTTGTTACTTAAATAGGACAAGACAATCTAAATTCAATCAACCATAACACATTCATCTATGCATACACCTAATTCACCTTGCCTATTACCTATTCAACATTCGACTTTGCATATTTTCGAACATGCCTCACCCAACCAACTTACCTACTCAACCTACTTACTCAACTTAACTAACCCAATCTTATTCTTCCCTAGTTTAAGGGAGAAATACATTGTCCTAAGGCCCCTTTTGCAAGGGCTATGTAGGTAGCACTTTGAGGGCATGGGGCCCTTAGAGGTTTGCTAAAAAAATCTTTACCCCCACCATTTTTCCCTCATCACAAAACCTAGTTAGTTTGTTTCCATAAAAACAATAAATTGAAAATTAACCCAAAGAAAACCATACATCACCCATATATGTCATCATTCACTTTCCATAATACCAATAACTTAGAAATCAAATCATACAAACATCAACCAAACCATGCCTACATCTAATTTCCATAACATCAATACATTGGAAATCCAAATTAAACTCAACCATGACTACATAGCTATTTTCCATAAAAACAATAACTTGGAAATTAACACAAAACAAACAACAACATCTCATATCACCACAACATCAACCAAACCAGTTTCCATATCATCAATACATTGGAAATTAAACCATTAATTCAAATCATACATTACACCCATGTCTAATCATAGAGTTTCCACAACATGAATGCATTATAAATTAAACAATTCAATCAAATCATACAACCATAACCAAACCATGAGTAATCATCTAGTTTCCATAACATCAATGCATTGGAACTTAAACCATTCCCAAAACCTTACCCATGCCTATTAGCTCACCTACTAGCCTAGTTACCTCCCTAATTCTACTTAGGGGCACATTTTTTCCTACACCTTGGCTTACCCACAACCTTTCCTATATACCCACACCAAAACCGGCCTTGCCCATTTGAAACTCAAATTTTCTTACTCATTGTACCTTATGATGATGTTATTCATGTTGTTTAGCTTATCAACCTTGCCTTGCCTTAGGCTATGATGTTTATCTCAACTAGAACAAACCTTTTGGTGCTTTGAAACACACCTATGCCCATTCTTGCACCTAGCCTCATTATGTTTCCAAGAGCACTTATTATACCTTGGATACCTAGACCATATCAACCTTGTTTGGATAAACTATTAACCTTTGATGATATAGATTTTGTGAGCTCTTTATCCTAGTGCCTTGTCACATTCTACACATGTGCATTTTTTTTAATGCCCCACACTGATATCACCATTGCCTATATCCATACCTTACCTCATTTTTCATCACCTGCTACCTAATCAAATCCATCACCGAATCTTCCTACTACTTCATTAGTTACAGATTTAAGGGGGATCACCTCCACCCATACCCGGGATAACCACTTCCTATTTTTGTCATCATTTCTTATCAATACAAGCTACGTGATAAAAATGGGAAAATGTAGACACCCAAAATTGGGTCATAACCCTCTAGGCCACCTTTGACTAACATACCCCTTACAATGAACCATCCAATTATTATTATTAATTTAACTACCCATATTAAGTTAATAATTCCCTCACCCTTCCACCACACCTCTCCACCTACCCATGGACCCATTCTAAGCCTATTTATTAACCTAGACTAAGTCACAACTCCCCTTAACTAACTAGTACTAATTATAACCCTAACATTCATTACCTATTATCCCACCTATCAATTTCTCACTTCATTTAGCGCCAACTCAGACTCCTAGTTCATAAAAAACCTTGACCAACACCAAAAATGGAGAGAAAAGGCTATTTTTGGAAAAATAGGACCTTTTCTCCCTAACCAGCATTGGTTATTCCTCAACCAAATTCGGTCACTTAACGGTCATCTATTTCTTTAAATAGGAAATTTTAATCCTTTACTCGGGTTCTATTATTCTTTAATATTGTCTTTTATATTTTTGGTCTTTGGTATTCTCGAGCATCCAAGAGACCTTATGATGAACCAAATATCATTCCAGGCATTCACAGCATCCACCAAGCATTAACAGTGTGTTCCACAACATTGGAGTACTGATAGGGAAGTCAAGATCCTTTTGCAACTGCTACTACCAAGGGATCGAGACACGTCTCTCCTTCAACTACAACCAACTTCCAATCTGTAAGTAAGTAATCTCTACCCCATGATTTCTTTTATTATTTTGGTTATTAATTACTTATTTGCTTTCTTTCATATTCTACCTATCTTAAATATCCTACGTAGCACCTCCACCCAGCTACCTACCTATTGAACCTTGTAGTTTTCTCAAACCACCTATTTTACCATCTTTGAGTCTTCACATAAATCCTAACACCTTACCTAAGCCTCCTCAACTCTCTTTTCAATCACAAAGAGCTCCCAACCAACCCATTTAACCTTCTCATATAATTTACCCTACTAACATTGGTCACCCAACCGGAATTGACTATTACCAACTACTGGCATCAGCCACTCAACCGATACTAGTCTCTATGACTGGTAATTATCCTTAGATCAGCAAGATCCTAACTCTCTGAAAACCTTCCTAAACCTCACCCAATCTCATCAAAACCTTCCTAAACACCTTTACCACACATGCCAACCTTGAAAACATCCTGAATTCTCTATATTTAGTTGTATATTCAATATTTAGCTTAAATATAGTCTATTTTTAGCGTATGAGATACCTAAATTGTATTATTACAATATTACCTATCTTTTACTAGCATTTTCTAACATTAAGTTGTTATTAAACAATGGATTGACATACTTTCTATGAAGTATCACACTTCTTGGATCTAGCATATGCTACGTAGTCTACTGTCATATGCTATTTAATTGTATATCGTGTTATTGTTGTGCTTCTACATGTAGTCCTTCCTACATAAAAAGGAGCTCTTCATGATCATCCTGGTCTACTACAATGCATGAAAACTTCTTTGAATTCATAGGTATTCCTCCTCACCTCACCTTTACCTTATATTTTTTATACACAACATTGTGGTGAAACAACTGGATCCTATTGTCACCTTTACCTTTACCTTTACCTTTACCTTTACCAGTTGATCATGATCACCTCTCCACGTGAATCTATTCACTGGTTGATCATATTTTAATGAAGTACGACAGTTAGAGGACCATAAGAAATTCAGACGATTATATGTGGAAGCTTCCCTCATGTAAATAAATTCTTACAGTCTTGCTTCTTCCACATCATATAGAAATTTTAGGAATGATTGTTAGAGTCACATAGAAACAAATCATTAAAAAAGGAACCAAACATGATAAATATAAATTTACACCAAATCAATTTATGGCCCCATCATTAGTGGCTGACGAGAGTCACTAAAATTCCTCGTTCCTCCAAAAAGTGAACTATTTACCAAAAGAATTCCTCATCACTAGGACAAGAAATTTATTCATTTTTGGATTATTCATCCCAATCAGTTTCTTCTTTGACTAAAAGAGGTTTTTGATCTATTTTTTCATCAAGTAGATTTGTTTCCCTCTTTTTATAGTTCAAGGCTACATGTCCCGATTCATTACATTAATATCATTTCATTTTACCTTTAGAAGGGGAAGGTTTTGGTTTGAAATTTCATTTCTTAGATGAATTATTTTCTTTATTAGTTACATACATTACTTCTTAATATTATTCATAATTACTCTTATCAAGTAATGTGGAGATTACTCCTGCTAAGGTAATTGTTACCTTGCTTAAATTAAACAAATTATTTTAATAGCTTTTAGGCATATTTTAATCATCATCCTTTACTGAATCTTAATTCCAGCTAGTTTATTTAGCAAAGAGTGGAACTTGCTTATATGATCTGCCATTTTTTAGTTATCTTCCATTTTCAACCCGTACAAGTGTTGCTTCAGTGTAGTCTTTTCTGTTTCAGCTTTAAAACCTAATAATTTGTTAAGAAACTCCTAAATTTATTTTTCATATTTTGTGAAATCCACATGATGCAGATAGGATTTTGATAAGCCTAGACCAATGGTACCCAAAGCTCTCTGATATTTTTCCTTCAATTTAGCTAAATAATTTGCAGTCATTGGTGGAATTGCATTAGATTTAACTACATCCCATAAGTCCTTTTCTATTAAATGTAATTTCATCTGTAGTTGTCATGTATGGAAATATTTTCCTTCAAACTTTTCAATCATATTTATTTTCTCCATTATTTTGTACAATACTAATCAAAAATATAGAATTGAATCAAGTACCTTAAAATTTTATATAGAATACCTTTGAACCTCCAAGAAAGCCAATACTATGTATTAAAAATTCTGCATAACTGGAAATTGGAGAAAAAATTAAGTAGAACTGATGTGCTTAATTTAATAGTTGTATAGTGAAATTTGTATTTATTCAAAAATACAAACTGAGTTCTTTTCAAATTTCTTTTGCAGTTTCACTAACAACAAGTAGTTTAGTGTAAAAAATTATAGAAAAAATCATATCCGAAAATGAAAAACAACAGGCTATTATTTCAGATGGATTTGATAAATAAAATAATAAATTTTTCCACATTAGACCCACTCTGGTACCAAATGAAAATTTAATATCAAAATTGAATAAATTAAACTCAAAAATTTACTCTTCATTCTTTTTATTACATAGGAATTATTACACCCATTTATATAGGAGATGTTTTTTTTAATATTGGTAAATAGTTTTTTGAAAGGGACTATACCCTTGTGTACAAAAGAAGGCCTAAAAGCCGGAATAAGAGAGAGGAGCAGAGAAGCTGTAGCAAAGCACAAAAGTTACAGCAAAGAACATCGAAGCCCAGAAACAGCTACACAAACGAGACTTAACAGCAAAACAACGGCAAAAAAACAGCAAGCCTACAGCCAAGAAGCAGTAATAAAAACAATAAGGACCAGCAAAAGTAGTCGGGACTACTTCTTGGCCGCTTGATCAATACTCATCTTTACTCTTTTCCAAGCATGATATAGGAGATGTTATTCCTATATTTAAGGAAATATATTCTCCATAAATATCTCCACACACAACTCCTAAAACAGCTCCACATTATTTTACATGAGATTTTGTTTTCCTATAAAACTAATATTGTTAATGAGTTGTTTACTCAAAAAATCATAACAATATTTACTCACCCACTCATAAAAACATTTACCATATTTTAATTAACTATTAAAACGCATTTTATATTATCCTACATAATATAATCACTCACATAATATTCTATGTTCACACTACAATATGAATATTCCTAACACTTCCCTAAATTTACTCAAAACTTCCATTATCGGCTTCTCAAGAACAAGACCCAAGGATGATTCATGGTTTTGAGGTTATATGCATTCCCATAACAAGATGAAGACCATTTACAACACCATTTTTCATTAACATGGTGTGCCCTAAATTTAATAACTTGAGTCCTTATACATTTCTCAAAACTCACCTTTCTTCTTCTCTAGCTTTGAAGCTTCTTCTAGCCCCAGCTCTAAAACTTTTTAGGAATATATTGCATTTTAGGAAATTTCACAACAAACTCTTAACATATTCTAATACCTATTTTCAATTTCTTCATGTGTGCAAAGTTTAATATTGGATTCACTCTTTGAAACCTACTTCCTTAGAAATATGGCCTTTCTAATTAGGCCTCACATTGTCACAGTCCACAAGATGCTAATATATAATTGATAACTCAAAAATTTCCCACTATTTTTATGCAATTTATTCATAATCCTTTAGAAGGTTTTTTTTGCATATTGTCTTTCGAATTCCAAGTCAAGATTTTATAAAGTAATATAGACTATTTCATCCAAAAAAAAATTTCCAAGTCAAGATTCCTATTTTTGAAGGTACTATCTCAATTTTGCCTTAAACCCTAGCTCTAACCCACTATATCAACCCAAGAGGTGAGAATAACTTATAAAATGATAAGTACTATTTTTCAGGCATGTAATATGGTATAAGTGTCTATATCTACCTTCTCCATAGTTATTTTATGACAATATTTCTATATAACAATATTTACATCAACCTTGGCTACAAAATTCCTTACATGTAAGCTATAACACGGTGTATGAAAAACTCGCCTCTTAGCTTGAAAATTTTGGAACTTTATCTGGAGAGAAATTTTTAATTTTATTACATCACCAATTGAATATGATCTCCATGAATGGTAAAATTCATTTCATACCCTCATCATAATTACAAACAAACCCATATTTGATCAAGCTAGGAAATACTCAGTTACATTCTTGAATCCTTAATGTTTTTCACCTTGTATTTGAGATTATTGTGCTTTCCTCCCTAATTCATCGTGAAGAAACTTCTTACTATGCTATACAATCTAGAAGAGACTCTAATCAATAATATTTTTATAGATCATACCTACAAACTTGCAAACACTTTATAGAGCCTTACTTCATAGATATCAGTATTACCATATAACTATTGCCACATACAGAGGTTCATCATTAATACCATACTTCTATTTTCCTAAGTAGGTATAAATAAGCCAAGAATTAGCCATGCACTTGAAGGAAATGATGAATTCTTGTTCCAACTCATCTTCTTGAACTGTGAAACTAATATTAGAACCTTTTTTCACACAAAAACTGAGTATTTCTTATATTAATTCATATAACTTGTACAAAATTCATTCTTATTCTTGTTTCCATTCTCTCATCCTCAAGGAATACCTACTATATCATATCAATTCAAAATTTATCCAGTTATTTCCCCCATTTCATACCCTAACTAACATTTTTAAGTAGCTCATACCCATTCATAGCCAACATGGACATCTTACATCATCTTGTAAACATTTTACTAGTTCATTATAACCTAGGAGTTTTTTTGCAATTTCTTAGACTCCTCTCACACACTTGTAAACCATCTAGATTCCATTTAACTCCTTAATAACCCATTTTTTACACTTTTACATGCTTTAGTAATTCTAATTTAAAAATGGAGGGAAATGCCATTTATTGAAAATTTGAATTTTTAACTCCATTTAACACTATGGAATGATCCTAAAACCTTCACCCATGAATTCATGACTCACATATATTTATATTGACTCCCTAAACATGTTACGAATGTTATTTTTACATCGTTGCATCTTATTTCCTTGATGATCTTGCATCACATTAGTTGATTCAGTGAGATATGTTTGGTCTTGCAAGCCTAATCAAGAGACCTAGATAGCTTAGGTGATGGAGCATGGTGAGTAGAGATTATTTATTAATTTATAATTATTGTAGAGGCATGGAGATAATTTTAAGAGAGTTTTGAGAAACTCACATGAGTTTCAGAGTGCATGTACAAGTTGAAGACCTACTTGTAGGTGCTCATCTAGACCTTGTCTAGGTGTTTTGAGACCAAATAAGGCATGAGGATGAGGTATAGAGAAATAATAAATCATAGAGTCATGTAGGTGAGTGAGATATGATGTATCAAGGTTTTCATGGCATTTTGGAGGGGTTTCATGATGAGGTATGAGGTTCTTCTACTATGACCTACCTTGAACCATGCAAAATCCTAAGGGATAGTCATGCAAATGAGATAGGATATGAAGATAGAGAGATATTTGAGATAAATTTAAGATTGGATATGGTGCACACAGGTTTCTTAGAGGTGTGAGAAAAATTTCAAGTCAGTTTTAAGAGAAAAGTGTAAGTTATAGTTTTTTTGGTGAAACAGTCTTGAGAAGAAGGCATTTTCCAACACAAATTGCAACTTATGATGTTCATTGTGGATTGTGTGATTTGAATAAGACATTATTTCTTTCAAGGAATGTTTTCCGTTAAGCTAAGAGCATTTAAAAAAATAAAGGAATGGTTTGATTTTCGTGTTTTTATGAACAAATGTTAATAAGGTAAACAACTTCTTATGGTTTTGAAACCCTATGTCAAGAGTGACTTCTAGAAAGTTGATTGTACTAAGCCTTTTTTGAATCCTTTTGAAAATGTGATTATTGGAGGTTTTACAGGACTCCTCCATCTTTCCAGAAAGGTATATTAGAGCATGATTGTATGTGGGACTGACTCAAAAATTTAAGTTTCTAAAGATGTTTATTTTGTGGAAAATTTGTCCAAAGAAGGTATAGAATAAATTGTCATAGTTTTTAGACTAGAAGTTATACTTGATGTCCATGATGGTTTCATATCATGGTTGAGGTTGTAGAGGGTAAAGTGTGCTCTATTTATGAAGATTTGTTCTTGGGATTTAAACAATAGTTTTGAGAAGTTTCAAAGATTTACCTGGTTGAAGGCCTTCCACTTGGATTTGGGAGGAAATGTAAGATATTATAGAAATTAGATTTAGAGTGATTTATAATGGTATATGGTTTGTCTCTTGATGAGGTGATTTGATATGTGAACCAACTTAGTCTATGAAGACCAAGTTTTCTTGTTTTCAAGATAGGATTGCTTTGACTAGAAGATGGAGGCAGAAGACCATTGTTTTGGATTAGTTAATGCTTGCTATCCATTGGAGAGTTAATAGGGATGAAATTTTACCCTATTGAAAGAATTTATAGGTCTTGAAAGTGGTAGAAAATGTGTAAACTAGTTTAAATTCCAAAACTTCTTTCTGGGCACTTTAGTTTGGTAAAGAGGAAAGTAGGTGTGGTATTAATTGACTGATGTTTCATGAGGTATAGTAAGCATGGATGTGATCTACATGTCAATGGATTTCTAATGAGTGGCTATAGGTAATAGGTAAGGTGCTATGTTGTGATCTTGAGGTCCATGGGTGAAAAATGGTTCATGGAAGCAACTATTTTGTGAAGGAAATGATCTTTCTTGTTAGTAATTTAACAAAATTTGAATGCAAATATATTCTATAACTGATAAAAAATTAAATATAAATGCTAAATTTTTTATTAATTTTAGCTATAAAAGGAAATGAGAGGGGTAAGGTACTTATCTGAATCTCACTTATCTTGAAGTGAGTCTAAACTAGAAGATGTGATTGAATAAGAGCATAGACCATCATAATTAGGTTTTAAAAAATTCATAAATGCTCCTTATTCCTGGACATGGTAACTTGGGAAAGGATAGGGTGCACGTTGGTTCCTAAGACCTCTATTTGGGTGTCAAATTTTGCAAGAATGGTTGGAACCTAGTTCCAATAGTGTCACTAGATCTTCACACTTGTTCACTTTTGGTCACCTTTATGTCGCACCTGGATCACTAAGGAACCTATAAATCAGCACCCAAATATTCTCCTATAAAACCCTCAAAAGGAAATCAAATCCTAAAAATAAATATGCAAAATGAGGGTTCAGATTGTCCTCAACTATCACAATGGTGATCTTATGACTAAGAAATGTACTACTTCTCAACCCAATGTAGTCCCATGTGATTATGTGTGAAATAATGCTCCTAGGTTTCCCTCACGCTAATGACATCAAGATAGCGGTTGGTAGCAAGATAAAATAAAAATTCATGGATGGAATGGAATGAAATCCCCTTCCTATATAGTTTATATGAAGAGTAATGCACCCAAATATATTCCCTTGATATATGTAGATAAATAACCCTTGATAATAATTTGGCTCCCATATAATGGTATGTATGTTATGTTTATATAGGGATCACTTTCTTTGAAGTTTGACACTAATGACCTGACATGCCGAATAGTACTGTGGAATATGAGAGGGAAAACAGAAAAGACTGACCTCAAATGTCAAAACTAAGATCAAACATAAAGAGGACATAGGAACCCAAGATGGATAGAATCACCTCGTGCTAGTGTCCAATCATAGGTGCTAGTGTCTAGAGACAATTGATGGAAAATTAGTTAAGACTGACAGACAAGGATCCCTGTGACTTGATTAGAACTAGGTGTATGAGTGAAAAGTGTGAAAGATAAAATCAATAGAAACCAAAAATTCAAGAAGATGAAATATGGAATGGGTCACTAGTAAATAATTTTCTTACGTAAGATCCATATATAAAACAACATACTTGGCAATATAGTAAATAATAGTATGTGTAAGATTTTTTGGCTACTTCGACCCCACTTTATGTTTGTGAGAAAAATTTTGGTAACATAAAGTAGAGAGAGATGCATACTTGAGGGAAGTCTAGAGAAGCCAATGTTCTAGAAGTACGCACAGATTTGGTTGAAGTACATGGTGAATGAAAACACAAAGCATAGAGAACCATGGATTGGTGTTGGGTCCCTAAAATATTGGCTAAGTAGAAGAATTTGTGTGGGCACACAAGGCCTATTTATAGAAGGGAACACAAGGTAAAAGCACGTAGGACATGGTTTTAGGAATGTTGAAGGACTTTTTACATGTGCATGCAAGGCAAACCCATGTGATGGACTATGACATAAGATTAGCATACACAAATAAGTCAAAAGATCATATTAAATTCTATGTAGCCAATCATAACCTGCCATATGGCCCAATGAAAAAAGGGAAAGACAACTATAGTTGAAATCAAAATTTTCCCTAAATTTTAAGACGTGGGCTATATTACAGAGCTTTGCATTTTTGGCCATATCTTTCTATTGAATACGCCAAATTAGGCAAGACGTGTTTATTTGAAGGCTCTTGAGGAGTATTTTTGCATAAGGTTTGTTTTAGGTCACCATCTTCCGCGAGTCACAGGTAGCTCAAGGAATCATAGATGCAAGCTCGTGTTTTAGGTTATGTTTGGGGTTGTTTTGGGTGAATATCCTCAGTTGCAAATCAATTTTAGATGCTCCAAATCATCGTGGGAGAAGATAGATCGTAAGAAATGCTTTCATGTTGTAGCATATTCCTTTCTCTCTTCTCTTGTTCTGATGCCTTACAATTGAGTCTGCACTATTGCAAAGTGGATCTCTGATAGCCTTAATGGAATGCAAAGTCAATTTGCATACAAATTTAATATGGACTATATGTGGTTCCAATTTTACTTGGACCTGTATGTTTTGAGTTATGTATATGCATATTTGCACCTTTTCAAGTGGGTGTATAGCAAATTGTGTATACTTCAAGATTTAATGTAAATGATTGAGATCTGTCGCTTCTGTAATGCCCTTTTCTTATTGTGTTATTGAATGCCTTGCCTCTTTGTTATTCATTCTGGGCTCTATTGATGAATGTGATGGTTTGTTTCCAGTCTGGATTCACTTAATTTTTTGTCGTAAATAATGCATTCTCACATAAATCAGGTAGAGAGAGAGAGAGATAGAGTGATCCCCAACGCGCACCTTTGGTGTAGCTACCAATGCTTGTTGGGTGATAGGCTGGTTCGCATGGGGTTTCCTTGTCCCTTTCCCCAGGAAGTGGTAGTTTAGAGTAAATTAGTACACATATATTATATTACTTAGAAGAAGAACAAATTATCTCTAGAGGTTTACTTCAAAGAACCTAAGGTCTCACATTTTGGAAGCATTCTCATTATTGTGCTAATTTTATTGAGACACCAATACTAACCATATCACTAATGTAATTTTCCATTTTCAAACTATTGAAACATAATTTGATAATATATAACTAAGTAATGAGATGCGAATAAAAATGTATGGAACTTGTTAAATATTACCTAGATTCACAACAAAATTAACAATTTACATATTTGTTAATTTAGTAATTGTTAGTAAAGAAAATAGAATGTCGAGAAATTTCACTAACTTATTAAAATCTAACAGAAAACTTAACCAAATGATCAAAGAGGGAGAGAGAGAGAGTATGTGGCCCTAATGCAAGTGGTAATTTCATATAAGATCAATTAAAATCTTATATTTTCATCATAGAGGATCTTCACTGAAATCACAAAGTATATATGTATCCAAACACAATACAGAGATTGTAAATTAAATTACTTTCCACAATTACAAATCCAACTTTTCAATCGACTGATGCTTATAAATCAAATACGCATGCACTGACATTATATATTATTCCCCGAAATATCACACAATTTGACAAGTAAAATTGCAGTTACCTATCAATACGAACTCCCAAACTCGCCACAATTAACATTTCGGCTATTCTCATAATTTCTATCTTTCCAAAGGCATACTCCCAATCCATATAGACAAACAAAAGAGGACATCTACCCCAATGCACTCGATTTACCTCTGCACCTTGATAACAATGATAATGATGTCATCATCATTTCTTCATATAATATTACTCTTACTCAATAAGGGCTCCAAGAACCAACCTCATATTGATCATAAAATTTGGTTTGGAGAATAAATACTCAACCGAGTTTCACATATAAAACAAACACATGTGCAATGGATTCACAATTCATATGCTACCCAATCTTATGAAAGAGACCGTGGAGAGAGACCCCTTCACTCACAAAATGTGATGAGAATACATTACCAAACCTAGAAAAAAGCCGTTTGTAAAGGGGAAGAAACCCAAAAAGCAATGTGTAACCCCTCACGGTTATCTATCCAAATGAAGGAAACATGTATTGATAACCTAGTTTCGTATCAATGAAAGTGACTTGATACAACATAATAATGCCCTTTTATACATTTCTTTAATCATTCTCGAACTTCATCTAATGAAGACTAGGCACATCACCATTCCTTTGTTACTGTGCCGAATCTTTGTGACAATACATGTAAGTATTCTAGGTTTTCCCATTCATAATTGTCGGATTTTTAAAAAAACACTTCTCCCTCCACTTATTAGAGATATATTCTCACCTAGACACGTTAATGTGCAATCTTAGTGCCCAAATGTTGGGGACAACTAGTAATACACACTCTAGGCCCATTTTCATTCATACATCGTGTGTTGATGAGAGAGATGCTAAACTACAACATCTGGTAATCAAGTTGAAAGGGATACTTAATGATTACCTTGATAACTAGAAAGAACAAGGATAGGGGCCTCCCACCTCCTTACTCTTGTCTGAGATGTCTTAAAATCAAATCCAGACAGATTCAAAAGCTCCCTAATACACTCAAATTTATAGAAAATTTATGGTCAAGCTTGGTGAATTACTATGGTGGACGAAGGCTGATTCACTAATGCATGTAATAGACTCCTAGTTTAAATTCCTTTAAAAAATCAACGTTACAAGGGCATCACAATAGCATGGTATTCCATATGGAAATATCCAACCCCAAGGTCATCACAGATAGTACAAAAATAAAGACTCTTGAATAATCCCAATTTGGTAGAATAGTATATCTTACTGGACACTTGAGAACAAGATCACAATTACTCCTCTTGACACAAATCGATGAACAAATGTCATTGATTGTCCTTGGAGTATGATGCTCAATTTAAAAACTCTACTGTAAAATAAGGTTCAGACCTGAATTGTTCACCCTTAAGACTCCATACTCATGTCCTAATTCAATGGTTTGACTTACATGAACTTAGTAGGATACAGTATCACTCCAATTTAGCTATGAATTGTCTTACATGTAGTTAAACATATGGCATTAAGACTCGTGGTGAGGATTTTATCAGGCTGACACATCTTGCACTGAAGACAGTTAGGACATTGATACTATGTGATGCCCTAGTGTCTAAGGCTCAAATATTTACCACATGTGCTAGGTGTGAGGGCTTGATATGAAGGTGTGGGTCATGTATTATGTGTCCATGTAGACTTGTACTAAAATTTAGAAATGCGTACCCTTTAACACTATTAGTTGCATGACAATTATCCTTTCCCTATGACAAATATATATATTATATCCACACCCAGTATATTATTATTGTTTCTCATCCCAAATTTCTTATTTATACAAACTAATGATGTCACTGTGTCATCAAATTCTAAATATAAATGCCTAAAATAATGTGTCTTGCTACATTTTCTTATCGTGATACATCTTTTAGATTGCAGGCACTATCAACCCATGATTCTAAGGATCGTAGGCTTATTGATCAGATCCATGAAATCATATGATCATGGTCTTGCACCAGACCATACATTTTTTGATAGGTTCAAGGATAGTGTTTTCTATTTTAAACATGTATGCATTGGATAACTAGAGGGTTAAATGGGAAAAATTTATGCATCTAGGATTCCATAATGTGACAGTAACAAATCAAAGTGTAGAAACAAGTGAAGTGAGGATAGAGATAATCAAATGTAACTGATTGGGGATAAAATGTAGATATTTTTCATTATAAAAGTGAGCGTTGCTAATACTAATATTTTAAAGTGGTAAATGGTCCAGGGAATCTGCATAAGTATGAGGATTTTCACCCCTGAGTTAAGTGTGAGAACATGAGCTAGAATTTCATGCTTAAAGGAAAACGACGTTGCAACTGGGTCATTGTAAAGAAGGCCAACACATAGTGGATTTCTAGGAGTTTTCTTGTCTGGAGTCAGTGTTAGCATTATCATGCTCCTTAGTGATACTTACTAAAATAGAGGTTGTGCATATCCAGGAGGTACCATAGTATAAATGGAACTCTAAATATAATGAAAATGTAGAATTTGAAATGGTACACGAGAAGTGAATTAAAGAGATTCAAATCAAGGAAGGAATATGAACTTGTTTGTTTCTGCCATAGGGAAGAGATCACATGTCTTTCAATTTCCCTTAGAGATGGTTATATAATATTTTTGAACTGGTGGTCTACAAGGATAAGTTTTTCTAGATGAAGTGCCCCAATTATATTGAAGGAGAAACTAGAGTATTGGGTGCACACAACCCAACAACAAAAAATATATAGAGAGAAATATCGAAGAACCCGACTTTATTGGGCCCGAGAATATCTTAACTTTTTAAGTACAAGTGTCGTGTGTTGGGCCCCTATTTTAGCTGGGAACTAGTTGAAGAAGCACATAGGCGTGCATGGTTGAAGGAAGTGCACGAGTGTAAGTATTATAGGTAGGGTTTTACAGGACTTCTTGAAGAACCCAAGACATGTACACCGCATGAAGAACAATTTGGGACTTAGCCATTTTTAACCCCTTGGGTAGGACACATGAAGAACGTTTTTTGTTTGGATAAGGTTCTAGCCTGGTGAAAGGGTGTCCTAGAGGGAATATACCTTGTGATAGAAAGATCCAAAAAGTTAATCATGACATGGAGAGGCATGCGCTTGGGGTGACACACACCTTGACACTTGGGGCTAGATCTGAAGCTATTGAGGAGTTTGTTAGAGCTCAGAGGCCTATTTATATAGGTTCCCTTGACAAAGAAGTAGAGATAGAAGTGAGGTAGCAGAGCTCTACAGAATTATTGCCAAAACTATGGGATGAAAATGCGTACAGAATTCCAGTAAGGATGTAATGGGGAAATGGGGAATGCAATTTTTGTCTTGTGAGAATACATGTATGAACCACACATGGCACATGACCACATTCTACCTTTATGTAATATTTTATAAGTAACATTATGAATGAATGTGATAAGGTTTCCATGACAAATGTGTTAAGAATCATTCCCTGTATAACCTGCATATTTCTATTGTACTTCTGTTCTTGTATAATTGTAGAATCTTACTTGAATGGTTAAGTATATTAGTGGATTTACAACTCTTAGTTCTATTATTTTTGTTACGCACTTTGGCTCCATTATGACTAAAGGGGTGTAGAAGCCATCCTGAGCTCTATAGCTTTTCCTTCATGTCTATTAAATCACTAAGATAAAATCATGAACTATGCCTTCCACTAGACTTACATAAAAGAGAGACTCAACTCCCTCTCGCACGCCTCAGGTGAGCGTCCAGTGGCCGCTAGGTGATAGGCCAGTGCACATGATATTACCTTCTTCTTAGTGGGTGCAAAAGTGACTACATCTTGGTTCTGTTGGTGGGACCTATTTTCAAAGTTTTAGGGGAACATGGCCTATATCATGATCTCTGCAAAAAGTGATGGCGGAGTGCTTAACACTTGAAGGTGTTGACGATTGGTTTAGAAGCTCAGAGGACAAATTTTCTCAAATATTTAGTACCAGATATGGGTTTTATACGTGAAGATGGGTGGAAGACACTCTTTATCATGAGTTATATGAAACCTTCTTCTGTTGTTTCCTAGTAGAGTTATTTGAATGGCTCTCTGCTTATAGATCTAGATCAGGGTGGCATTATGGATCACACCCTTGGACCCAAGAAACATATCAAAACCTACAAGATGGTGATCTGACGTGGACCCATGCTATAGATCATTAGTGGAAGGGAGTATTGACTAGCTACACTCTGGAATACACCATTTCCACATATTCATGTCCATAAATTGCTGAGTTTTAGTTCTTGTAAGAGCCCAGGGGATCATTTTTGTGTGTTATTCCCATTGTAATCAAAATATTGATGGTAACCATGGGTTTAAAGGCATTTCCTATGGTCGGCTAAACCACCCTGAGCGCTAAGCAAGGAATCCAGGTTGGGGGAGGATGGCTGATCTAATGATTGAACAGGAAAGGGAGGAGAGGCGGCTCAAGTCTAATGAAGTGTGTGAAAATGAGATTGATAGACAATGCAAGATTACAAGTGGGTTATGGAGCTAGACATGTTGAAAAGGAGTTGAGGTTCATGGGGAGCATGTGGAACCCAAACCGTCTATGGTACCCCTTCTTGGTAAGCATGGAAGAGAAAACCTTATAGCTTCTAATGAGAGTATGTTGCATAGAGAGAGAAGAGTCACTGGCATGCATCTAACCCCACCTAGTGACTAGACCTTAGTGTTTGGCTTGTTCCAATGAGGGAAGAGTACAGTTGATCCATTTGATATCGGTGGAAGCAACCGATCGGTGCCTAGAACATATAATTTCTCATTTGGGACTTCTATGGCTTCACACACTATTTCAGTATTTGGTGGAATGTTTGGACAAGGCACGTATATAGCTGGTTTTGGAAGCACGTTAGGAAGTGGTGGAGGAACTAGGACTGGGAGTGGTACTAGTTCACAAACTGTCAGCACACATTTTAGTGGGACAACGGGAGTGCTCAGCATGACAAAAATAGCCCCTGTACCTAACACAGGAGGATATGGAGGTGGAAGTGGTGGAGATGGTGGCTTAGGATCTAGTGGATCCAGTGGAGGAGGAAACACTCGGGGGAAACCAAGGGACTAGGATCAGGAGGGAAAGGGCCTTAGCCACCTCCTCAAGTATTTTTCAAGATGTCTCTACACTTACAAGATTATAGTGGAATATAAGATGCCACAAAGCATGTGCATAAGTGTGAGATGCTATCGCATGCAAAAGGAATCACAACCCAGGATCAAAAGGCCAGTCAATTTGTAATGACCTTGCAAGGATGTGCACATAGTTGGTATAGAAAGTATGACCTTCATCAGACTATTGTGGATTATACCGCATTGAGAAATGCATTCTTGGTGGAATTACACATACCTAAGTTTGAATAGAAGAGCATTATCTCTCTCAAAGAAATCTAGCAGGGTATGGCAGAGGGCATGCAAGAAATATGACATGCATTTTAAAATTCTATTGTCTAAAATTTCTTATGATATCCACCCTTCACAACATGCTCAGTGGTTTGTCAGAGGGTTGATCATGACCCTTTAGGAGGGCTTTATCTCTTCAAAGATTCAAAGACCCGTGCACGAAGCGTTGGAAGCTACTTTACATGCTGAGGTAGTTGGCAGTGTTGACACTGATGTTAGCCCATTTTTGGAGGCCCAGATTACTACCATGGCTAAGAAATTGGAGAAATTGTCTGCCAACACATTTCTAGAGATTCACGGAGGGATGTGGTGCACAGATTGTAATGTAGAAGGACACACAAAGGATAATGGTGGGGATATGTACTCAGAAGGTGGTACATATCGTGGTAGTAAACTGTGAAATATGTGATAAGGACCATGATGCAAGTAGGTGCCCCCTATTGCATCGTGTGATCCATAAAAATGTATATTTTTATTAAAAAATATGTACCTCAACCACACATGACACCAAGGATTGTATATTGATTGACCAGATTCATGAGGCAATCGATCTTGGTGTGTGCCAGACTAGTCTTGCCAGCAGTTCCAAAGGGGATGAACATTGGTATGAGGAGCGTAGAGATGGAGATATGCATGGAAGAGGTTTTCATGAAGGATTTCATGGTCGTGTTAATTGTGGAGGAAGAAGTGAGTTCCCGCGTTGGATGTGTTTTATTTGTGGAGCCACATAACATTATAAGCGTGAATGTTTAGATCTTCTACAATGCTCCTGGTGTGGAAAAAAACATAAGTACGAAGAATTCCTAGAGTTGTACGAACATATGAGTCAGTAGCACCAGAAGGATAAGGGTGCTGCCATGGTGAGTATTAAGAAGGCTGGTGCACAATGGCTTCTACGAGTAATATGAGAATCAAAACTAGAGTCTATTATGGTAACAAAGAGGGCGGAATCCATGCACACAAAGGAAACATGTAGGCAGAGACCTCTAGTTTTGAGAGAAGTAGTACATGGGAAGTATCCAAACCTGGCTCACTAGAAAGAAGTCTACCTAGAAACCATGGGCGTAATTTGAAGTTTACAAGGGGAGATCCAATGCTTAAAAGAGTAGACTAAAAAAAGATGAGCAAAGGAGACCAGTAGAAGCACCAAGGGATGACTTGGATGAGGTTAAGGAGGTGTGTAAACTACTGAGGTAGGAGAATATTATTCCCCTACTAGGGACATGGTTGAGAGAAAAGGTGCCACATGTCGGGGAAGAACATGAAAGGCAGATCCTGGATGTAAACCTTCCACCTCATAGCCTTGATTATGACAAAGAGATTACCCTAAATGCAGTAGTGGATGGATGGTTTCTTAGCAACATCCTCATTGACATAGGCGCGGAGGTTAATGCTCTCACTCTGGATGCCTGGTATCAAATGGGAAGACCTACATTACAACCATCTTCAAATGTGTTGTATATGGAGAATAAAACAAAGGCAATGCTGATAGGTGTCTTGAAGGATGCAACCATTACAATTCAGGGGACTAGGTTCACTAGGGATTTTAAAGTTTTGGTGCTTGTAGAGGTAGATAATTTCTCATCTCTACTTGGCACTTGTGGTGTTATAAGAATAATGCAGATATTCAATTTAACAAGGGGTACATAAGCTTTGAAAACAAGGAAGAGTGGTTAGTTATACCACTGGTTGATGGGAATTCCACTCCCTATACTTAACCCCTTGGGGAGGAAGTCCTAGATAGAATATATGTGTGCACCATAAGAGATCCAGAGACCATCCACCCTACAGAAGGAGTCATCCAATTTGATGATGCTCAATTTGTCAATGATACTACCAGTATAGCATGTGATAATTGGCCATATGGTACTTTTGAATTGATTAGGTGACATCTGAAAGGATCAGTAACCAAGGTAACAACAACACATACAGTTTGACACTTGGGAGGGAAGACAATAAAAAAGTATTCTAGGGATGCATACCCTGAGGTCTTCTTGAGAGAGGTGGAAGCTCACTGGAGGAAGGACGAGTGATGAAGTATGTTAGGTTATGTTTTGATAGGCACAACAGCAAGGTGGTGGGCCACCCATAGTGAGAACTTGTTGGAATGGCGTGAAGTTTGAATTGCACTCACTGTCTGATTCTCTAAAAGTAACATACCCACCACTATTAAGGATTACAATGGTAATGGACCCACCTCTTCCCACATCCAGGCATGTGAGAGGGTTTTGGGAGAAGGTGTGGAAGCTTTGTCACCCTCCCTTTGGGTGCATAAGATGTATTTGACACTACAAGGTAATGCATGTGTGTGGTATATCCATTCTGAAACACACTGCCAAATGGGAAGTTGGCAAGAATTAACAGCTAACTTGGTCCACACATTCGAGTACTAAAGTACCAAACAACTAGTTGATGAGGAATTACAGACTATCAAGCACCTCACTCTGGGGGATTGTACCATGGTAGAAGATAGGTTAGTAAACTTACTTGATGGACCTAGCTTATAAGCGCAGTTAAAATAGGGGGAACCAAAAGACATACAATTCAAGTGCACGTGTGATGAAAAAGGAGAAAGGAAAGATGGTATACCTTATTGATGGAGAGGAGATAGAAATCCTGAATTTCAACCATTCAGTTGGAGCATGTGAAGTAGTTGACAGTGCAAACGCATGTTCATGCGCTTATCATGAACCACTCAAAACCAAGAAAGTTAACATCAGCTTGGAAGAGGAGCCTAAGGAGGCTATCATTGGGGACTATTGGTTGGAAAAGGAATTATCAAAGATCATCGACCTCTTACGTGAATTTGTGGATTTATTCCCACATGGATACCATGAGTTGAAATGCATCCACCATTCATTGGGGGAAATGAGGATAAGGTTGAAAGATGGTGCACGCGTGGTCAGGAAGAGGCCTTACAGGATGAATCCCAACATACGCGTAAGGGTTAAAGAAGAACTAGAAAAGATGATAGAATCCGGTATCATTTATGCTGTGGAGGAATCAGAGTGGATAAGTCCAATGGTGATCACCATAAAGAAGGATGGGTAGATTAGGATATGTGTGGATTACAGGGAATTAAATGTTGTTTTTATCATAGATCCTTTTCCCACCCCCTTTACTGAAGAGATTTTGGAAGGAGTTGCTGGGTGTGAGGTCCATTTCTTTACGGATGGATTCTCGAGATATCACCAAGTAAGTGTTGTCAAAATTTCACCCCCCCAGGGTAAATTTCGATAACATGCATCAGAGTTTTGCAGTTCCAAGCATGTAGATTGAGCCAGGAAAAATCATAAAAAATGACTAAGTCCTAGTCCTTGCAACAGTAGGGACGTGTGGGACAGAAAGACGCAGATCGGATGAAAATCCTCCAGGCGGCCCGTGAAGCAAAGGGACATCTGGGACAGAAGTACGCGGCGGGCACGAGAAGCCGATCCGGCCGAAAGAGGAAGAAAAATGACTAACTGCTGAGTGGGACAGTTCGGGACAAGAGTATGCAAAGTACGCGAACCGGCCGGTTCGCCCGAAACAGAGAAAGTTCGTACTGGGACATCCGGGACGAAGGGATGCGCGGGATGCGGATCGCCGAAGGAGCCAAAAGCCAATCAAACAACACCACGTGTCATCAGCCAAATGAGGGATGAGGAAGCCCATTTTGGGCGGATCAGAAGTTTTTGGCCCAAGAAGTTTGGGACATCCGGGACATAAAGACGCGAAGGGCGCGAAGGAACCGAAAGGGTCGAGAACCAACCAGATCACGACACGTGTCGCAGGGGAAAGAGTCCAAAGGTCAAAGGGTGAATTTTGAGGGGTCAACTCGAGCCAATCAAAAGAGGACACATGTCCTATGGAACAGGGAATGCGGAGCTTGGGAAGGGGTTAGAGAATTTGGCATGAGTTTTGGCCGAAAAGCTAAAAGCCAAGGTCTGCCCCACGCCCCTGTCGGCCAATCAATGCATGCCACGTGTCCAAGTTTAAGGGGCCCACAAGGAAATTTCAAAAGAAAGCCCGCCGAAAGGTAGAGGAGAGAGAATCACGTGACCAATCAATGCGTGCCACGTGTCATCCAGGTGGCAGAGCGCGGGAAAGATTTCAAAAAACGTTTTCACCTGTTTTGTGCCCTAAAACTTCAGACCTCCATAACTTTCGATCCATAGCTCAAATTTGCACGTTCTTTATATCAACGGAAAGCTTATGAAATTATCTACATGATTATGAAATCAATCTCGAATTTTGGTGTAGTCTAGAGAGAGAAAATTGAGAAACGGCTCTGACGCGTGATCATGGCCAGAAGCGACGTTTCAACAACCAGTTTTAATGCACATGGGTCGCATTCTTCTTCAGCATGGCCAGAAGTGATGTCTCAACCACTAATTTTAATGAAGAGGGTATGGGTTGTAAGGTTCCCATGCCGTTTTCATGCATCTGGTTGAGGAATAGGCTTACATGTTTTCCTACGTTTCTGTCCCCTGGGCTCGACCCATGCATTGTATAAAGATAGATTTGGCTCATTTTAAAAGGGGGACATAACAAGTTGTTCATCTTTTCTGCTCTGCCCTCCCTTATTTTCTTCTCTAGGGTTGAAAAAGGAGCTCGAACCTCCTCCCTACTCTGTAATGGAATTTTTGCCTTTTACTATTGAAATGATGTTCTGTGCAAACTTCTGGAGCAACAAAAAACGTGTTTTGTGATGCATCTGTCCATCCTTGCTCGTTTTTGCTTGTTTCTTCTTGCCTCTCTTCATTGCAGGTATTTGTGCATGTTTGAATGTTCATTGCAAGTTTGGAGCTGTGTTCATGGAGTTTTGGGACATTTTCTGTGTGAAATCTATCCTTGGGCCTGTGATGCATCTGTCCATCCTTCCCATTGCTCACCTCTCTTTGTCCCATGGCAGTTTTGATAGATGTCCAACATTCTCCTTCTCTGGTGTATCACCGTTTTAGTGTAGGCTTTTGTTCTTTTCCTTTCTCTCTCTCTCTCTCTCTCTCCTTGGCATTGTTAGATTAGGATTAGATTAGCTTTCCTGCACTGGAATAGCTTGTGGCAGGTAGTTTAGGAGCAGGAACCAGCCTTCTCTGGAGATTCCTCTCTCAGTTTCACAAGTCCCACGCTTGGAGAGAGGTTTCCATGTTGTGCAATCACACTAGATGCCTGAGTGATCAACCTAGAAGCCTGATCTGCATCCAGGGGTGCTGTGATTTTGCACTAACAGTTTTGGCACGCCCGGTGGGACATCACAGAAGTTAGAGTTTCATCTTTCAGAGGTGTCTCATTATCAAATAGAAAATCTTAAGCCACCGTTCAACCACTAATAGTTTTGGCATGCTTGGTGGGACCTTAGAGGTCTTCCACTTCATCTTTTGCAGGTTGGTGTGTTCCTGTGAAGATTTCAGCCTTTGGAGGCACTTGCAAACACATCTGGCGACTCCATCTGGTCAACAACCCATCTCTGAAGTTGCAGACCTTCCTTTCCATTCATTTTCATTCATTTTCCATCCATTCTTCCTTCCATCTCTTCCATCATTCTTTCATTCTATGAAGTTGTGCAATCATGACTTCATTTCCATCATGGAATTCACATCAACAACAGCAGTATATCACACCTCCAACATGTTTTACAAATCCTCCAAATCAGCATTTTGAGCAGATTCAAGATCAGTATGCATACCCATATGAGTAGTTGTGCCAAATTCAGTTTGGCTATGGAGCTTTCCAAGAGCAAGGGTGTGCATACAATGAAGACCATCAGATCCAAGATGCTGGTCTGTTGGAGAAGATCCAAAAGATGGAGGTAAAGATGGTGCAGTCCAGAGCAACAGCTCAAATGAGAGCTTTCAGAATCAGTTACAGGACTCCTTGTCCATGGGGAGGCCCTTTTCCAAGACACTTCAGCCCTCAAGAGAAGCTGGACTTCATGATAAAGATGCTGCCCCAACTTGCACAATGGACAGCAGAAATAGAGGCCTATACATTCGGTGTTGAACAACCTTGTCAATGGGTAAGTTCTACACCATCATCCGGTTTTTCTCTTCCCATTACTCAAGCAGCATCATCTCATTTGGACTTGCAAATTTTAAACTCTCCATCTACTGTCCCAAATGTTGATCCCATGTCTCCACCTCTCAGTCTTCCAACACACCTCAATTCTTCTTTCCTTTTTCCTTCTAAACAGTCATCCCCTCCACAAGAGCTAATAGAAATACATTCCACTCCAAAGAAACAAGAGGTTCCACTGCCTCCACCACCACAAAAAATTGTAAAATCAGTTGAGTTACAACCCATCCCTCCTCTTGCATTCCCAATTCCATGTGGGGAAGAAGAAATTGCAAAATTCAGTCATCAAGGACAGCAAGAGGAAGAGCCAAGAAAAGAAGAAATGATTAAGAGCTTAGTAAGTTTGGCTGTCAAATTTGGGATGACAAAGATCCCCTTAATGGTTAAACCTACAGAAGAGGCTAGGGTTGGAGAACAGGTGGTGGTTAGGACTGATTTTGTTGCAGTAGAAGAAGAAGATCTTGCAGTCCCAACTTGTCCTCTAGAGCAGCAGATTGAAGAGTTTGACTTGAAAAACTTCATGCTGGAGGAAGAGTTCAATCAAGAGAAAGATTGTCTTCAAACATTGGAGGAAGGAGAAGCTGCTCCAAATCCAAAAGAAGAGGAGCACATTCCAGCTGTGGGGGAGAAAAGTGCAGATCCAAGAGCTCTGAGCACAAAGTAGGCTACAGGAGAACCTTCAGTTCTTCTTTCTACTTCACCTCTCTCAAGTTCCAGTGCTGAAGAGGAGTTTGACATCTCAAACTCAATGTTGAATGGAGAAAGAAACCATGGTGGTCAAGTTACAGATCAAGAGGACACCATGGAGGAAGTTGAACATTTGCAGCAGGACAGCCATGAGGCAGTTTATCTGTCAGATTTGGAGGACTGTTTTGATGGAGAAGAGCCGGTTGAATTTCCACCATTCTCTCTTTCATCATCCACATTCCAAACACAAGAGTCTGTTGTCATGAAGGAGAACATTCATTTGCAGCAGCCTGCATCTTATAACAACTCTTCGGAATCAAGATTGGAAGATTTTAATCTTTCATGTTCTTCATTGGAGGAAGAGAAAGGACAAAGGAACTTCACCATTTCTTCCACACCATCCATTCAGGAGGGTCTACAAGAGAACTCCATTCTTGGAGTTGAAAATCACAGCAACGGGCATACTCAACGGATCAGACCTTGCCTAATCAGGTATTTGGCTTCATTGGAGCCAAAGGAGAAGTCACAACCAGTCATGCTTGCTTCTGAGCATGAGGGTGAGCTAAAAAGTACCAAGGATCAGCTATCATACCTCTTCAATCCAAATGTAGAGCAACTAAAAGAGGTATTGAATTTGCTTTCAGCTGATACCTTGATGATTTGGGTGGAATACCAGCGTTTTTTTTATTTTCCACTCATCCTAACAGCCATGATCAGCTCCAAATCAATTGCATGGCTGCCACTTTTGAGAAAGGGAAGCTATTTCTCACAACCAATTGCAGGGTTTGTTTAGCTTGCTTTTGCTTCCAGTTAGAGTAGAGTAGGTAGGTTTGCTTTCAGCAGAAGAAGTGCTTGTGCACACTCTGCATGTTTCATTTTGGAGCATGTATGATTTTCAGTTCTGTACATAGTTTTTGTTGTGCTGGTTTTGCTCTTGCACAGTTCGTTCCAGTGGCATTTTGGTAAGAACAACTCCATGTCCGGTGGGTTTCAAGTGGCTCAGAGGGAAGTTTTCAAAGTTCAGAGGCTTACTTATGACTCCATGCCCAATGGATTGCTTCAGGCTACTGATCATTCATCTAGCAGGTAGATGACCCCACTGAGTCGCCAAACTGTTGTCAAAATTTCACCCCCCCAGGGTAAATTTTGATAACATGCATCATAGTTTTACAGTTCCAAGCATGTAGATTGAGCCAGGAAAAATCATAAAAAATGACTAAGTCCTAGTCCTTGTAATAGTAGGGACGTGTGGGACAGAAAGACGCGGATCGGCCGAAAAGCCTCTAGGTGGCCCGTGAAGCAAAGGGACATCTGGGACAGAAGTACGCGGCGGGCGCGAGAAGCCGATCCGGCCGAAAGAGGAAGAAAAATGACTAACTGCTGAGCGGGACAGTTTGGGACAAGAGTACGTGAAGTACGCGAACTGGCTGGATCGGCTGAAATGAGAACAAACAGTCTGGAAGCAATTGGGACATTTGGGCCGTGATGATGTGAACCGGCTGGTTCGCCTGAAATAGAGAAAGTTCGTACTGGGACATCCGGGACGAAGGGACGCGCGGGACGCGGATCGCCGAAGGAGCCGAAAGCTAATCAAACAACGCCACGTGTCATCAGCCAAATGAGGGATGAGGAAGCCCATTTCGGGTGGATCAGAAGTTTTTGGCCCAAGTAGTTTGGGACATCTGGGACATAAAGACGCGAAGGGCGCGAAGGAGCCGAAAGGGCCGAGAACCAACCAGATCACGACACATGTCGCAGGGGAAAGAGTCCAAAGGTCAAAGGGTGAATTTTGAGGGGTCAGCCCGAGCCAATCAAAAGAGGACATGTGTCATATGGAATAGGGAATGCGGAGCTCGGGAAGGAGTTAGAGAATTTGGCATGAGTTTTGGCCAAAAAGCTAAAAGCCAAGGTCTGCCCCACGCCCCTGTCAGCCAATCAATGCATGCCACGTGTCCAAGTTTAAGGGGCCCACAAGGAAATTTCAAAGAAAAGCCCACAAAAAGACAGAGGAGAGAGAATCACGTGACCAATCAATGCGTGCCACGTGTCATCCAGGTGGCAGAGCGCGGGAAAGATTTCAAAACACGTTTTCGCCTGTTTTGTGCCCTAAAACTTCAAAACCTCCATAACTTTCGATCCAGAGCTCGGATTTGCACGTTCTTTATATCAACGGAAAGCTTATGAAATTATCTACATGATTCTCAAATCAATCTCGAATTTTGGTGTAGTCTAGAGAGAGAAAATTGAGAAACGGCTCTGACGCGTGATCATGGCCAGAAGCGACGTTTCAACAACCAGTTTTAATGCACATGGGTCGCATTCTTCTTCAGCATGGCCAGAAGTGATGTCTCAACCACTGATTTTAATGAAGAATGCATTTTGGTCAATGGTTGGGTTGCTTACATCAATGAGGAATAGGCTTACATTTTCCTATGTTTTCTGTCTCCTGGGCTCGACCCATGCATTGTATAAAGCCAGATTTGGCTCATTTTAAAAGGGGGAAATAACAAGTTGTTCATCTTTTCTGCTCTTCCCTCCCTTCTTTTCTTCTCTAGGGTTGAAAATGGAGCTCAAACCTCCTCCCTGCTCTGTAATGGAATTTTTGCCTTTTACTAATGAAATGATGTTCTGTGCAAACTTCTGGAGCAACAAAAAACGTGTTTTGTGATGCATCTGTCCATCCTTGCTCGTTTTTGCTTGTTTTCTTCTTGCCTCTCTTCATTGCAGGTATTTGTGCATGTTTGAATGTTCATTGCAGGTCTGGAGCTGTGTTCATGGAGTTTTGGGACATTTTCTGTGTGAAATCTATCCTTGGGCCTGTGATGCATCTGTCCATCCTTCCCATTGCTCACCTCTCTTTGTCCCATGGCAGTTTTGATAGAGGTTCAACATTCTCCTTCTCTGGTGTATCACCATTTTAGTGTAGGCTTTTGTTCTTTTCCTTTCTCTTTCTCTCTCTCTCTCTCCTTGGCATTGTTAGATTAGGATTAGATTAGCTTGCCTACACTGGAATAGCTTGTGGTAGGTAGTTTAGGAGCAGGAACCAGCCTTCTCTGGAGATTCCTCTCTCAGTTTCACAAGTCCCACGCTTGGAGAGAGGTTTCCATGTTGTGCAATCACACTGGATGCCTGAGTGATCAACCTAGAAGCCTGATCTGCATCCAGGGGTGCTGTGATTTTGCACTAACAGTAAGGATTGCCAATGAAGACCAAGATAAGACAACTTTTTCCACCAAGTGGGGAAGCTTTGCATATACATTCATGCCCTTTAGGTTGAAGAATGCACCCGCTGTATTTTTGCGCATTGTGGTACAAGCATTTAAGAACTTCATCCACAAATTCCTTTAGGTTTATTTGGATGATTGGATAGTGTATGGATTGGTTAGGGACCATTGTGATAACTTAAGGTTGATGTTTGAAAGATGTCGGTAGTTGAGGATCTCCCTCAACATCAAGAAATGTATCTTTGTAACTCCTTTTGGGACGTTGTTGGGGCATATCATATGTAAAGAGTACTTACTGGTGGATCCCACAAAGGTTGTATTTATTTTGGGGTTAGAGGAGCCTACCAGCTAAAGCGCCATGCGTAGATTTCTTGGACACATTGGGTACTACAGAAATTTCATTAAGGGATATGCCAAGATCGCTACGCCTTTGGAAATATTACTTAGACACAAGATTGCCTTTCAGTAGGGAGAGGTGCAGTAGAGGGCTTTTGACACTCTAAAATAAAGGCTTATCATCGCACCTATTCTACAATTCCCATCATGGGATAAACCTTTCCATGTCCACATGGATGCCTCTGGTATAGTAATGGGAGCTGTTCTTGCTCAACCAAGAGAGGGGATTGTTGATCATCCTTTGTGTTTTACAGGTATAAAGTTGACACTAGCAGAACAGAATTATACAATGACTGAGCGTGAGGCATTGTCAATGATATACGCTCTCCACAAATTTAGGAAATATCTACTGGAAACTCCTTTCATATTCTACACTGACCATATGGCCTTGAAGTGTGTGGTAAACAAAGTCAGTGTTGCAAGGGTGCATATGCCATTGGGTTCTTCTATTTCAGGAATTTGAATTCAAAGTGGTGGTAAAATCAGGAAAGAATCAATTGTGGGGCAGATCATTTATCAAGGATTGATTTGGGAGAGGACATGTAGAGTATCGAGGAAACTATGTCAGATGCACAACTATTCAGGTTATGTCACATGCCCTTAGAACTAGAAGATATTGCTATCTTTCTCAAGGAAGGTGTAGCGCCTGAAGGGATGAATGCTCTAGAAAGGAAAAGGTTAGCCATACGCGCAACGCCCTTCATGTTGATCAATGGGGATTTGTATAAAATGGGCTGCATGATGAGGTTTTGTGTTGGTGTGTATTAGAACATGAATGCATAGCTATAATAGAAGAGGCCCATGGTTGGATTGTTAGAGGACACTATGTAGGGAATGCAACTGCACGCAAGATCCTAGTTACTAGTGGGAAATGATTCACTGGGATTGTATTGAGATTTACAAGGCCTGTGACCACTACCAGCACCTTGGAAAACTTGGAAAAAGGGACAAAATTCCCTTGTACCCCATCGCCAATGTAGAACCTTTTGAAAAGTGGGCAATATATTTTGTCAGAACAATCTCACCAGCTGCGTGAAGGACTAACTTGTGGCATATTATTACATGTATTGATTATCTGACAAGGTGGGTAGAGGCCATGCCCATAAGGTATTGCACCATAGCCATGACTACTAGATTTTTATGGGAGAACATTATCAGCAGGTATAGGTGCCCATTAAGTTTAACAAGTGATAGGGGCACTCACTTCTTAAATGAAACAATCAAGGATTCTATTAGTAGAATTCATGGTAGCCCATCACAAGACTACCCCTTATCACCCTCAGGCAAATGGGACTGCAGAGGCATTCAAAAAAATCCTTAGTCACACATTGACTAAGATATGTGATGTGGGTAGGAAGGATTGGGATGGCAAGGTGTCAATAGTCCTTTGGGCATACAGAACAACATATAAAAGTTTGAATAAGGCCACACCATTTCAACTAGTGTTTGGTGCGGAGGCTATTTTTCCGGTTGAATTTATGCTACCATCACTACGTATAGCATGCACAAGAGGGTTGGACAATGAAAAAGCACTGGAAGAAAGAATTGATGAATTGATAAAGTTGGATGAAAGGTGCTCACTAGTAAGATGGAGCCAAACAACTGAAAAAGCTAAACAAAAGGCATGGCATGACCACCACATTAAGAACAAACAATTTGAGGTTGGCCAAATGGTATTGCTATATGATTCAAAATTTCTACACCATCCTGGAAAGTTGAAGGTGCACTGGTTGGGTCCTTATGTAATTTCATACATCCTTGATTCAAGTGCGTGCCAGCTATAAACACTGGATGGAACAAAATTACTTGGACACTTCAATGGGAGTAGGCTAAAGCCCTACTATAAATAATGCTTCTTGGTGTTTGTAAATAAGGCAGTTCTGCTAGTTAGTTTAGAGTTTCCTTTTATGCTTTTCCTTTCTTGTTTTTCCCTTTTGCGTTGTTGTCTTGTTCTGCACCTTGGGTGCCAGAAACCTTATTACTTTTTAAACTTATGATTGCATAGAGGACCACGCATTGATTTAGTGTGGGGTCTGTGTAGGGCCCCTAAAATAACTTCCAAGTCATGAATTGGGCACGAGAGGTATGCACTGGCTGGAGGAAGTGCACAAGTGAAGGCACGCAAGGAAGAGTTCAAAAGGGTTCTTGAAGATCCAACCTAGGATGCGCGTGCCACGTGAAGAACAATTTGAGGACTTAGCCATTTTTGGCCTTTGGCATGCAGAACACATGAAAAGTGTGTTCCAAGTTGGATAAGTTTCTAGCCTGTGACGATAGGGTGTCCTGGAAGGAATATACTTTGCGATAAGAAAGATTCCAAAAAGCTAATCATGACATAGGAGTGGCGAGCATAGGCTTGAAGAAGCATGGAGGGCGATCCACACTTTGACACTTGGTGCCAGATTTGAGGCTATGAAGGAGTTTAGTAGCAGATCAGATGCCTATTGATATGCACATTTGACAAATAAGAGGAGGAGACACAAGTGAGGAAGTGGAGCTCTTCAGAAAAATTACTGTGAAAACTATGTTATGAATTATGGGTACATAATTCCAGTAAGGATGTAATGGGTAAATGGGGGATGAAAGTTTTTTCTTGTGAGAATACATGTATGGATCCACACATGGTGCATGACTAAGGTCTACCTTCTATGATCTCTAATAAGTAAACACTATGAATGAATGTGATAAGGTTACCATGAGAAATGTATTAAGACTCTTTCTCTGTATTATCTTCATATTTCTATTATACTTCTGTTCTTATATAATCATGAACCATTACTTAAATGGTTAAGTATAGTAGCGGATTTACAACTCTTAAGTTCTATTATTTTTGTTGCACGCTTTGGTTCTATTATGATTGAAGGGGTGTAGAAGCCATCCTAAGCTCTATAGCCCTTCATGTCTGTTAAATCACTAAGTCAGAATCATAATCTATGCCTTCAACTAGACTCACATAAAAGAGAGACTTGGCTTCCTCTCATGCACCTCGGGTGAACTCCTAGTGCCCACTAGGTGATAGGCTGGTGTGCATGAGTTTCCCTTGTTCTTAGAGGGTGTAAAAATGACTACATCTTGGTTCCATTGTCGGGACCATCTTTTCGAAGTTGTAGGGAAGCATGGCATATATCATGATCTCTGTAAAAATTGATGGCAGAGTGCTTAACACTTGAAGGTGTTGAAGATTTGTTTAAGAGTGTGGAGGATGAATTCTCTCAGAGATTTGGTACCAGATCTGGGTTTGATACGTGAAGATGGGTGGAAGACACTCTTTATCATGAGTTGTATGAAACCTTCTTTAGCTATTTCCCAGTAGAGTTATTTAAATGGCTCTTGGCTTATACATCTAGATCCAGGTGGCATTATAGATCATACCCTTGGACCCAAGAAACATATCAGAACCTGCAAGATGCTCATCTAAAGTGGGCCCGTGCTATAGATAATTGGTGGAAGGGTGTACTGACTAGCTACACCTTGGTATACGCCATTTGCACATATTATTTTCTAGAAGTTGGTGAGTTTGAGTTCTTGTGAGAGCCCAGTGGATCATTTCTATGTGTTATTCCACTTGTGATCAAATTCTTAATGGTAACCATGGGTTTAGAGGCATTCCCTATGGCCAGCTAAACTACCCTGAGTGTTAGGTGAGGAAGCCAAGCTGGGGAAGGATGGCTGATCTAACGACTAAATAGGAAAGGGAGGAGAGGCGGCTCAATTATAACAAAGCACATGAAAAGGATATTGATAGACAATGCAGGATTACAAGTGGGTTATTGAACCAAACATGGTGGAAAGAAGTTAAGGTTCATGCAGAGGATGTCGAACCCGAGCAGTCTGTGGTACCCCATCTTGGTAAGTGTGGAAGAGAAGACCTTGCGGCTTCTGATGAGATTCTATCGTGTGGAGAGAGAAGAGTCATCGGCACACATCTGACCCCACCTAATGACCAGACCTTGGTGCTTGGTTTGTTTGAATGAGGGAAAAGTACAGTTAATCCATTTGATATCAGTGGAAGCAACCGATCAACACCTAGAACATAAAATTTCTCATTTGGGACTTCTATGGCTTCACACACTATTCTAGTATTTGGTGGAATGTTTTGGCAAGGCACGTATACTGCTGGTTTTGGAAGTACATTAGGAGGTGGTGGAGGAACTATGACTAGGAGTGGTACTAGTTCACAAATTGTCGGCACGTAATTTAGTGGGACAATGGGAGCACTCAACATGACAAACATAGGCCCTATACCTAACACAGGAGGATCTAGAGGTGGAAGTGGTGGAGTTGGTGGCTCAGGATCCAATGGATCCGGTGGAGGAGGAAACACCAAAGGAAACCAAGGGACTGGATCAGGAGGGCAAGGGCCTCAGCCACCTCCTTAATTTTTTTTTTGAGATGTCTCTACACTTGCTAGATTATAGTGGAATAGAAGATGTTGTGGAGCATATGCATAAGTGTGAGCTGCTATGGTGCATGAAGGGAATCACGACCCAGGATCAAAAGGCCAGTCAATTTGTGAAGACCTTGCAAGGATGTGCACATGGTTGGTATAGAATGTATGACCCTCATTAGACTATTGTGGATTATACCGCACTGAGGAATGCATTCTTGGTGGATTTCCACATACCTGAGTTTTAACAGAAGAGCATTGGCTCTCTCAAAGACATCCAATAGGGAATGGTAGAGAGCGTGTGGGAATATGATGCATGCTTTAAAACTCTTTTGTCTAAACTATCTTATGATATCCACCCTTTACAACATGCTCAATGGTTTGTCTAAGGGTTGATCACACCCTTTATGAGGGTCTTATCTCATAAAACATTCACAGACCCGTGTGAAGCATTGGAAGTTGCTTTATGCGTTGAAGTAGTTGGTAGTGTTAACACTGGTGTTAGCCCATTTATGGAGGCTCAAATCACTGCCATGGCTAAGAAATTGGAGAAATTATTTGCCAACACAGTTCCAGAGATTCACAGTGGGATGTGGTGCATGGATTGTAACATAGAAGGACACACAAAGGATAATGGTGGGATATGTACTTAGAAGGTGGTACACACCGTGGTAGTAAACTACGGAATATGTCACGAGGACCATGATGTAAGTAAATGCCCCCTCTTGTAGTGTGCGATCCGTAAAAACATATCTTGTTATTGTAAAATATGTACCTCAACCACACATGACACTAAGGATTATAGATTGATTGACCAGATTCATGAGGCAATTGATCTTGGTGTGTGCTAGACTGGCATTGCTAGCAGTTCTAAAGGAGATGAAGCGTTGGTATGAGGAGTGCGGAGATGGAGATGTGTGTGGAACAGGGTTTCGTGGAGGATTTTGTGGTCATGGTAATCACAGAGGAAGAAGTGAGTTCCTGCATGGGACGTGTTTTAATTGTGGAACCACAGACTATTATAAGCACGAATGTCTAGATCTTCTACAATGCTCTTGGTGTGGAAAAAAACATAAGTATGAAGAATGCCCAGAGTTGTATGAACATAAGAGTCACCAGTACTGGAAGGATAAGGGAGCTGTCATGGTGAGTATTAAGAAGGCTGACGTGTAATTGCTTTCGTGAGTAATACGAGAATCAGAACTAGAGCATTTTATTGTAACAATGAGGGTAGAATCCACGCGCGCAAAGGAAACGCCTAGGTAGAGACCTCTAGTTTCGAAAGAAGAAGTCATACATGGGAAGTATCTAAACCTGGATCACTAGAAAGAAGTATACCAGGAAACCATGGACGTAATTTGAAGTTTACAAAGGGAGATCCAATTCTTAAAAGAGTAGACTAGAAAAGATGAGCAAAGGAGACTAGTAGAAGCACCAAGGGATGACTTGGATGAGGTTAATGAGGTGTGTAAACTACTGAGGTAGGATAATATTATTCCCTTACTAGGGGTATGGTTGAGTCTTGTTTTGGCCTTGCGCACGCACCTGTATTAATTTTTAAACTTACGAACCTGATTAAGGAGCGCATCATTTTAGTGCAGGAAGATTAAGAGAGGCATGAAATTATTTTGCAAGAAGATTGAGTTAGTAGACCGTTCGAACTAGCCCTATTAAAAAGATGGATTAGGAAGGAAGATGGATGAAAAAATAGAGTTCCATTGGAAATCCATGTACAAAGGAGAAAAAGTGCAAAAACACAAGGTAGGTAAAAGCAAGAATCATGAGGATGGAAGAGGTACCTTTGGCACTAGTAACATGCACGTAAAAGTCTTCTGCCAAGATGGATTGTCTGCAAGCTAGAAGGTTGGAAAATTTTCCACACAAGGATTGGGCATGGGTGAAAAATGTTTCATGCAAGGATTGGGCAGGCGAGGAAAAGTGCTGAAGTCAGGTTTTTTTTAAAATGCCACATTAAATATTGTCATACGGTGGTAGGTAGCCTACCCTTTAATGCATAAAAGAAGGAAAATCTATAAATACAAGGATGAGAAGTTCATTATTTTACTTTGTGAAAACAAGGAGAACAATTTTCTTTCAAGAGCTAGGGTTCGAGAGCTAACTCGTGTGAAAGAGAATCTCAGAAACTCAAGCGCAATCGGTCTAGTTGTTCTACAAACCAGAGTAGAAGTGATTCACGAATGTGAGGAACATTGAGAAAGAGTGCCATGATCAAAGGAGGAAAGTCAGAAATTAGGGTTTGAACTCTAGGGCACGGGGCACGTGAAGAAAACTCTCAGACAACTCGAAGGAAACTAGGGAATGAAAGCAAAGGGTAAAATGATGGCCATGAAACTAGTTGATAAGCCTACAATACAATCCAAAAAGGGAAAGGGGAAGGGAAAGGGAAAGAAGAAAGAAGATGAAATCCCCTTGGATACCAATGAGGAATGGTACTCAGAGATGCAATACCTGGATGGGGTTTTGCTAGGGCAAGAGTGGGAGTCCCACATCAGACAGATGACCATAATTGATTACAATCACCAGTCAAGTATAATTGTGAAGGAAATGGCATTGGAGCTGGTGCACCCACAAAACAAACGAACACCTGATGGGATGCTGATTTACAACGATGTAGTCAAGGTGAAAATGGAGAAGGCAGGGCTTCTCCAGCTTTATGAGTTTCCCTACTTTGGGAAGCCCGAGCACCTGTACCAATGGTTAATGACATGCGTGCATGAAGATTTCTTCTGCTTCACAGGGCACAAAATGTGCATAACCCCACACTTAATCTCACACTTTACAGGCCTAAGCTGTAAAGGGGATGTGATCTTAGATGACGTCCAAGATGAGGAGGAAATTAAGGAAACCATCGCATCCCAGGATTATAAGAAGGGATCGAGGTACTACGACATCATGGATATCAATGATCAGGTGATGAAAATGGCCGTACACCTCGTTTCCAAGCTAAATGGATAATAGAGGTGGACCCAGATGAGAAAGCCCTGGTTGAATGTCTGTAGAAAGGTTGCGGAAGGCACCATGTACAATATCTCCCAGTACATAGCAGATGATATTATAAGCAGCGTGGAGAATGGAGGAAAGATATTGTTTGGGGACATTCTATTAACCATTGTGTTCTTAGAAATCAGGGTGCTAGATGCATCTGATAAGTTCGTATGGGAGTACCCTGATGAAGACCCTTTTCCTGCAGATAGGTTCTAGAAGTATACTTGTGAGTCAATGACAGGGGTGCACAAGGCACACTTGGATAAATGGTATACATGCCTTAGGAACGCATTCAGGGCAGAATGGTGGATCCCAGAGCAACTCCCCATGGTGACTGAAGGAGAAGTAGAGTTCGTGGTGTACCAACACTTCTGCATTGGTAGATTTATCTTGGTGGATGGCAGTTGGAGTCCCTGGTGCAAACTCCCCTTCTCATTTACTACCCAATTCTTTCAATTAGGGGTAAATAGATATAAGGAGTCAAAGAAGTAAAAACTTTACTTTTCCACCCTCAATAGTGAACACAGAGAGATGAGAAAGAAGTTGGTCTACTCAGGGAAGTGTGCATACGTTGAAATATACATGTCACAGGATGTGCACATCATAAGGCCGTTGACCTTACTGATTTCTAAGAGCATTACTACCAGAATCTACCTGCGCATAAGGTGAAATTTTGAGAAGGGCGCATACGTAGAAAATGAAATATCCATTCCAGATGACCCCATAGGAAGGAAGAAGCCAACACCAAAGCAAAAGGAGAAAGAAGAAGAAGAGGAAGAACAAAGGGAGGTGGAAAGGCAGGATGTAGGTACCACGGGGCTGAGTACCTATGTCCAGAAGAAGAGAAGAATTGTGGTCAAGGAAAAGACCCCAGAGCCTATGAAGCCACCATCCCCTGAAGAACCTTTAGATGAAGAAAAGACACCATCCCTGACTCCATAGTTTTCTATAAGAGAAGAAGAACAAGGAACAGAGGAACAAGGGTCTGAAGATATAGATGAACTTAATGCCTATGTAGGAAAAAGTTATGATGATGAAGGGGAAGATCTGGAGGTGGATCAAGAGCCAATTGATATCAATGACTCGAAAGGAGAGGAGGCTGAGAATGCAAATGATGCCTTCATCTTTGTAAGGAGGAAAGGCACCTAAAGGGAGGAAGGCGCATGCAGTGAAGAGGGGTGCGAAAGGGCTAGTACCAAGGAGCCAGATATGCCCAAGCTCACTTAGGAGGAGGTGAATGAAAAGGAAACAAGAGAGGTAGAGAAGATAATTGATGTCTTGGTCAATGAAGAGTTAGGGCATAGTGCGGAGCTCGTGCTTGGTGAGTTCGAGAAGGAGCAAAGGGAGAAGAGTGGAAGTAGCATGAAAGGCCCAACTCTCTTGGTAACTATTCCCAAGGGCATGTGCATGGGAAGTAAATGTGCAAAAGGGGGAAGAACAATGATGGGTTATATTGATGACCCCAACAATGTTTTTTGCACACGTTTCCAAAGTACCATGCCCACCAAGGAGCTCACCACCATGGAGTACTTTGACCCTAAGGGTGGATACCCATAAATGAGGAAGATGATATCTTGGGCATTCGACTCCCACCTCGATGATCCTAAATTTGAAATTATCCAAAGAGCGGTATTAAAGCTATCCAAAGGAAAGGGGGACAACCCCATTGTAAACATGTAGTAACTATTAGATGAGCAAGTGTGCAATGTGCTATACAAATTCTCAGTGGAAATCAAGGCTATGCTCTTTGGTAGAAATGACATGGTTAGAGTCTTGGAGGACCTGTTGGAGAAGAGGAAGGAAGAAGTGGTGAAGCTAACGAAGGATCTCAGCCCCAAGAAATTAATCAGCGCTCAACTATAGAGGGAGCTTTAGGAGGAAAAGGCCAGGGTGCATGAAGTTTCCAAGAAGGTGGAGCTCATCTCCTAATCGATTATCACAAAGCACTTGAACCTTAACCCTCCTGCGCAAAAGTATAGATCCTCCCTGTGCCTAGAGGACTTGACTCAGATCCTCACCATGGAGAGACAACCCTTGGAATTAGAGTCGGCAGAAGAGGTAGCGGCACACTTGGAGAAAGAAGACAAGTTGAAGGTCATCATGCTCATGGCTGAATACAACAAGGTTCTCACCAATGTAAGAACTGCTACACAAACCGTGGGGGTCACTTACAACCACTGTGCAGATCAAGACAAAGTGACAAGCATACTACTTGCCGGTGACAAAGCTGAGTTGAAGGAATTCAGAGAAAAGAATAAGGGCAATAGAGCCAAGTGGGAATGGATCATAGCTGATGTAGAAAAGAAATCCAAAGCCATTGAGAACCGGTGAGTCTCAATCAAAACCCAGCTAAAAGAGAGAGCGTGGGCCTTGGGAAAAATTTTAAATTTTGCAAATTTGGTGGGGAGGATTGATAGAAAAATTTGAAAGGTTGAACCAGCAGAAAATTGAGGATGGACACATGGCAAAGAGGAAAAACTGGGGTGCAGGCCCATAGGGAAAAATGTAAAAATTTTCCAAAATATAAAAAATGGCAAAATTCATAAAATCGGCCAGCGGTTTTTAGTGGGACCCGCATGTTGACACGTGATAGGTCTAGGGGAGAAGTGGGGAATTTTTGCAAAATTTTCCAAAATTAAAAAGGGTCACAAATGCATTTCTAAAGGATGGGAGTTTGATCCAATCACATTTTGACACGTTTCCAACCCCTTTCAAAGGTCGAAAAGGTATTTTTGAGCTTATTTTTTAAATGGGATTGTCCACATCAAGAGCTGATATTAAAACCTGATCAAAATCGATGACAACTATGCATTCTCCCTTTTGGCTACTGTGAGAGCTTCAGGAAGCTTAGATTCATCATTTTTTCATCAATTTTCATCAATCTTTATATGTTTCAGCATCACCTTGGTCCTCTGAGTGCATTGGCACCGTTTTCATAACTCAATTCTTTGATCTACGATGGATTTGATATAATTTTTACCTTTGCCCAATAAAAAATGTGAAAAGTGAGAGTCAAAATTTGTAGAGGTAAAATGATAAAGGTAAAAGGTGAAAAATGATTGCTAAAGCATGCTGACATGCCTGAATGACAAAAATGTGACCCTGGGATGGATAACGATCTGAATTTGTGTAATATTTTAAAAAATTTATACATCCCTGGAAACTTGCGAACTGTTTCCCAGTTTTATGTCATTTTCATGGAATCATGAAGGTTTTTTGTAACAAATTTGATCCCTTAAGCATATTATTTTCTTGGGAAGGAAGACTCCCTGATGGCATGAGGTATATCATGCATTTTTGGGAGTATTTTCAGAGAGAGAAGAGAAAAGGACATACAATTTTTCAAGGAGGAAATAGGAAGAAGCCCATTTTCTCTGAGAAAACCACTTGAGAGCCATTTTCAATTCCATTTTTGTATCAGATTTCATCATGCTGATTTGGTTTTAGTTGTAAAGCCATCAACAGGCTCTGAGATTGTTCTGATAACACTCCCCTGCTGATGTATTTGATCAAATTTTAGATTATTTGGTGTTATCTCTTGGCAAAATTTGTATATGCTTGTGTATCAGAATGATTTCAATTTGTGTTCCTTGCTCATGTTGCAATCTTGTGTTTAGGATCTTTTGATCATACATGGTCTCATTTCTTGTTGATGGTTTCATGGCATCTACAATCTTATATCCATAAGATCCTTCATCTGATAGAAGATAAATAGATTTAAAATCATTTTACTATCCTTGAATATTGAGATTATTTGTAAACCTTCAGGGGTACCTTAGGTCATGATCAAATAGAGATTTATGGATAATTTTTTGATATATTTTCTTCAATATTTTGTAGCAGGTTGTCAAATATTGTGTGGAAGAGTGTAGATCTGGGTCTCCATTTGTGCACATATCCTTGTTGAAGGAGTATTTTAAACCCATTGAAACATATATGTTGTTTAGGTGTTGTAAATCTCTTGCAAAGGTTTTGAAAGAAGTTGGTAATTCCTAGCTAGTCTTGTCTAAACATTTCCCAAAAAAATTTCATTCAAACTAACTCATCCTACCCATACTACCCCTACATTGCATTGTGTGTTAACAAGAGAATAAAATCCATTTACAAACATGCAAAAAGAAAATTAGGATAATGCCATGTCTCTAGCAGCCTCTGCCTTGTTTTGAAAAGATTTCCATCATTTAGTAGTGACAACTCTTTTGAGTTGGAATAATGGAGAATTGATCATGTTTTCCAAAGGCCTCTCCCATACAATATGTAAAATACAAGGATATATACACCTCCTTCACCAAACAAAGGATGCAATATAGGTTCTCTTACCTTGGTTGATAGGCACAACCTAGAATAGTGAGGATCAGATCAAGATCCTTCTGAGGTGTTACCCAGTCCTTCAAATATTAAGTGTTAAGAAATCAGATAGATGTCTCCCTAGCTACAAACGACATACAAATCATTTATCTACCCCTGAGTGTCTTGTGTAATTCCATGATGCTACTTGAGTTGTGAAGGAGATTAAGTTTGGGTAACAACATCAGAGTGACACCGTTGACGGGGAATTCTTATAATTTCCTTGAGTTTCTTGGTGGTTTTGAAGTTTTTGAAGGGTTTGAGAATTTGTATATTTAGGTATTTGAACATCTGCATTGACAAGATACCATTCTATGCATCAGATCTGTAAGTTTTAAAGCAAAGGTTTCAAGCTCAGCCTTCCCTTTTTCATTTCCTAGTAGTTTGGACACTTTGTTGCATTATGATTGGTTGATTTAAGAAGGAGAAGGTCTGATTTATAAGGCTCTGAAATGTTTTTTAGGGCTAAGATACATTTGATAGATTATTTTAGTGCAGTCTGACCACAACTGATGGTGAAAATCCGTAGTGGGAATCCATGTGATTTGATTTTAGAAATACCAGTGTCTTGAGATTTCTGTCATTTATTTTTGTGTTGTTGATCTCTACAAAACTGGAGGGAAGAAGATCTCTCTTCCTTAAAGACTCTACCAAAAAATTCTTCTCAGACTTGAGAAATTTAGAGTTGGAAGGGAGAATAATTTACAAAGTGGTTAAAGGTTAGACATCAAACAAGGATACAGTCATTGGTGAGAGTGATCGGCCTTTGGTAGAAGACTATCACTCTTCTTCAGGTGATTTTGATTCAGGAAATCCTCTCATAAACTTGTTTTCCTCAGCTAGTGAAGGTCCTTCTATTGTTCTTGGTAAGTTCCTTCTCTAATCTACACCTCTGTGTTTTAATTCGATTCAAACTTTCTAAGAAAATCAGCACTTAGAGGATATCAGTCTTGTGAATCACATTCTTGAGCCCCAAAGATGTTGCACTCCTCATCAGCTTGCCGCACCTCCAAGATCACCCCCAACAAACAATATGGCTTAGGCTAGACCTCCATTTTTTGTTAACACCTTTGGTCCTATAAATTTTAGAGGAATGGATGGTTACCCAAATGCTGTCCCATAAGATGTCAAAAATAGGTTACCGAAATTCCAAGGTAACAATGCCATTACTGGTGATCAGCATCTCAAAATTTTTGATAATATGATGGAATATTTTGAGATAGAGTTTGAGGATGTGTATATTAATTTGTTTATTCATACACTTGAAGAAGATGTTAGGGATTAGTACAAGGCTCTACCTGATAACTCTATTGATTCATGGACTGAAATGAAAAATGCATTTAGGTTGCAGTATGGTGACATGACTGATCCTAGATTTTTTTTGTCTGAATTTGAGAATATCAAGAAGAACTTGAATGAAACAAACCATGAATTCAATACAAGATTTAAAAAAACATTGAGAAGACTTCCTATCATTTTGAGGCCTTTTGATGAATCTTGTTTGATCAAATATGCAAATGCATTTGATAAAAAAGCAGCCTATTACTTGAGAGACAAAAATCCTACAAACTTGAGGCAAGCTTTCACCATGACACTTCAAATTAAAAATAATATTAAAGCTATTGGTAAGCCACTTAAGAGGGATGGTGTGAAGCTGGTAAACCCTAAGAAGCCTCAAGCTAGCAAGGGTGCTGATTTAGAAGATGTTGTTAAGACTTTGGTAGGGGCTGTCAAAGAAATTTCTTACAAATTAGCCCGGGCTGAGAAAGGAATTGAGAAAAGTTCACAAGGAAAGCAAAGAACTCAAAACCATGAAATATTCAGCAATCATCTTAAGGGTGATCAAAGACAATATGATAGAGGTAAATGGCTTGTTGGTGGGGGAAATAAACAACCCCAAGCATGTGAAAATAGAGTGGTGCCTGACCCTCTAACTGCAAGAGTTGTTGTTGTTAAATAAATTGCTGATATGGATTGGTGTGATAGATGTTTTCTTCCTCATCCTCCATGTGAAGTGGACTAGAAATTTGTTAAAGATGATAATGAAGATGAAATGGATGATGAAATTTGTATGATGGGCAGCTCTTCAAGCTCACAACAAGCAGCAACATCAACAGATGTGATAAGTGCAAGGACTACTGCAACCTTTTGGGATTGCATAAAGAGGGTACCAATTATTTCCTCCTCTCAAACTCATGAGGTAGATGTTGTTCAAGCTTTTGAAATTCCTAATAATGAATTTTAATATCTAAGGGCTTTAATGATCAAGAAGTATTATGGTGGTATTCCCTAAGAGGAAGATAGATAATTATTAATGAATTTTGTGGTTAGTCAAGAGAAAGAGTATAATACTAGAAGTAAAGTTTTTAGGGGAGCTGGTCCTCAAGCTAAGCTGAATACACCCTTGTTCACAAGCATTCCAAAAGACAATCCTATAAAAGAAACACTTGCCAAGAACCCTACTGTCCCATGCAAAAATATCATTCCTCTTCAGCCTATCTAGGTAAGAACTTGAAACTTGATGTTGTAATTGTTGATTTCCCTACCAAATGGGGTATGATTTTGTCAAGAAAATGGGTTGCAAGTGTTGGTAGTAGTGTTCAAATGGAAATTTCATTTTCCACCATTCCCATTGAAGGCAGCCTTGTTAAACTCTATGGTGAAAAGAAGATGTTGCACTTGATTGAAGATCCCAACAATGATTCCTATGAAGTGTTATTTGTTGATGTAGATGCTAACAATTTCATTGGCTTTGCTGATGGAAAAGAACACAAGATGGACAAATCAAAGTTCCTTGATATGGTAGGTTCTCCTTGGACCTTTCTATTTGATGGAGCTTGCTCCAAATTTGGAAATGGTCCTGGTATAGTTTTTCTTTCTCCTAGTGTAGAAGACTAAGATTTTTCCTTCAAACTTAATTTTGAATGCACTAACAATGTTGCTGAGTATGAGGAATTGTTGTTGGGGTTAAGAATTGCATGGAAGTATGGGGTAAGAGATATTGTTGCAAAAGGAGACTCAGATCCGGTAGTCAAACAAATCAGGAAACTATATGCTACAAAAAATCAGTGTACGAAATAGTATAAGCATGTAGTTTGGGATCTAATTAAAATGTTTGATTTCTTTAACATTGTTTACCATGATAAAAGTTTTAATGTTGTTGTTGATAAGCTAGCTGTACTTGGCTTTATATTTGACAATTGTACCGTTTCATCTTTTTGTGAATATAACATTGAAGTGCTAACAAGGCCAGTTGTCCCAGATAATGTGAAACATTGGAAATTTTTTGATGATGATGCACAAGTGTTAAGGTTCTTACAGTGCCAAGGTGAGTTTTCTGGTTAGAACATTGATTGGGAGTGAATGGTATGCATGAATGATGGGAGAGAAACTTTGTTTGACAAGGATATTATACAATTAAAAAAAAATACCATTCCTAAATGTCTTGTTGCACTTGAATAATATTTTAGCAATGTTGATTGCATCATTAATAGGAGCATGTTTGCTTCAAGGGATGTGGAAGAGTACAACTTGGGAAAAAAGGAAAAACCAAGAAAGGTTTTGTTGGGCAGAAATGTAAGTAAGGAAGAAAAATAGTTCTATGCCCAACTGTTGAAAAAATATCAAGACTGCCTTGCTTGGTCTTATTCGGAGCTAAAAGCATATAGAGAAGATTTGTTCCAACATGAGATTACTCTTGAGGCCAAGACTAAGCCATTCAGATAGAGACAAAGGCCTATTAATCCACTTCTCTCCATGAAAATGTAGGAAGAGATGAAGAAATTGAGAGATGCTGGTATCATTCAGCCCACTAGGTATTCATCTTGGGTGGCAAACCTTGTGCTAGTTAGAAAGAAGAATGGATACATCAAACTTTGTGTGGATTTTAGGAATCTAAACAAAGCATCCATGAAGGATAACTACCCCTTTCCAAATATGGAAAATATGTTGCAACTTGTGACAGGGTCAAAAATGCTTTCTACTTTGGATGGTTTCTCCGGATACAATCAAGTGGTTGTTAAAGAATCAGAAAGACTTAAGACAACCTTCACTACGTCTTGGGGAACTTATGTTTTTGTAAGGATGTCCTTTGGATTGATGAATGTTGGTGCCACTTTTCAAAGGGAAATGGATGTTGCCTTTGCTAGTTACATCAATGAGTTTATTCCAGTCTACCAAGATGATGTGACTATTTTTTCAAGGTAGCGAGGAGACCATTTGCAACACCTGGAGAAGATGTTGATCAGATGTAGGGAGTGTGGCATTTCCCTTAATCCAAATAAGTGTCATTTTGGTGTACAAAAGGGCAAGTTTCTGGGACATATTGTGTCTAAAGATGGTGTCATGATAGACCCTGAAAGAGTGGAGGTAATAAGAAAAGTACCTATCCCAAGAACTAAGAAAGGTATCCAATCTTTCTTTGGCCAAATCAATTTTATTAGAAGGTTTGTTTCCAACTTTGCTAAGCTAACTCTTCCAATAAAAATAATGTTAAAAAAGGATCAAGTTATCAGGTGAGAGGAGGCTTCCATTAAAGCTTTTGAAGGAATAAAGGATGCACTTAAGCATGCACCTGTTTTGGCAGCTCCAAAATATAAGAGGCCTTTCCAAATCTTTTTTTTGCCTATGAATTTACTATTACTTCAGTTTTGTTACAAAAGGATGAGAATGGAGCTGAGAGGCCTATTTCCTTCTTTAGTAAGGCTTTGCAAGTAGCTGAGTTGAAGTATATAATCATGGAAAAAAAAGTGTTTTCCTTAGAGAAAGCAACAAATATTTTTAGGCCTTATATAGTGAGTTCAAAAGTTGTTGCCTATGTTCCCCACACCATGGTTAAATACATATTATCAGACATGGAGATATCAAGCAAGAGATGTATATGGGTCAAAAAATTACAAGAATATGATATGGATATCCAGACAACAAAGCTAGTAAGAGGTTTGGGTCTTGCCAAGCTCATGGCTGAGAGCAACTTGCAGAATGTAGAAGTGAATCAGCTAGAGGAACAAAGGGCAGATCTTCTTGAGAGATTGATGAGTTCTGAATGGTACAAGGATGTGGTCTTTTACCTCAGAAACCTATTTTGTCCTAGTCATTTAAATAAAAATTAGAAAAGAGCCCTCAAGTTGGCTTCTCAAAAATATATCATAACAAACCTTGGGCTAGCTTGGAAGAACCCTGAAGGTGTCCTCTTGAAATGCATAACTGAAGATGAAGCTCTTAGGTTGATTGCTGATTTCCATGGGGGAGTTTGTGGAGGAAATTTTTCTGGGAGAGTGACAACACATAAGATTTTAAGAGCTGGTTATTGGTGTCCTAATATTTTTAAAGATGCAACCCAGCTGGTTAGAAAGTGTGATAGTTGTCAACATTTCTCTGGAAGACTAAAAGATTTAGGATCCCTTCCTTTGCAACTTGTATCAATTGAAGCCCCTTTCAAACAATGGGGAATGCACTTCATTTGTGAGATTTTAGATCCTTCTAGTGCTGGTCATAAGTGGATTCTTGTAGCCACTGATTATTTTACAAAGTGAATTGAAGTAATTCCATCTAAGAAGGCAACACACCAAGTGGTAATGGATTTCTTGTTGAATCATATCATATGCAGATTTGGAGTTCCAATTAAGATTGTATCTAATAATGCCATGTGCTTTAGAGCCAAGCCTTTAATGTCAATGTGCAATGAATATGGGATAAATCTGACTTATTCTTCAAACTACAACCCCCAAGGGAATGGACAAGATGATTCCAGTAACAATAACTTGCTCAAGATCATTAGGAGGACCTTGGAAATGAACAAGAACAAGTGGGGAGAACAATTGAAGTTTGCAGTTTGGGATGATAGAATAACTCCTAAAAGAGCAACTGGTAAAATCCTGTTTGAATTAATATATGGAATTCAGGCTTTACTACCCTTACACCTGCAATTATCCACATTTTAGTTTTCCCACCAGTTGGAAGATCAAGAGCATGGCCCATATGAATCAATAATCAATCAAATCATTGAGTTGGATGAAGGGAGAAGAGCCTCTCATCAAAGGCATATCAAATTTAGAAAGAAATTGAAGAGGTTGTTTGATAAGAAGGTCACTCTTAGAGCCTTCAATGTGGGAGATTTGGTTTTGTTATGGGATAGTAGGCATGAAGACAAGGGCAAGCATGGCAAGTTTGATGTATTATGGATGGGCCCTTATGCCATTGACATCATAATTGGTGATCACACCTTTTTTCTCAAGGATCTAGATAGGGATTTGTTGGAGCTACCTATTAATGGCAGACATTTAAAACATTTCTTGGTTTAAATCCCCAAGTGAGGTATGCATAAGTTGTATATTTGTGTAGTCTTTGTTCTTGCTTTGTTTTGTGCTATCTGTTGGTGTGTGGTTTGCCCTTTTGTCCTTGGCAACCATTTTTGGTGGTATTTCTGGTTTTTGGGCTGCCTTTGTGTTTTGACTCCTTTTCCTAATGGTTCTTGGCACTTGGTCTACGTTTTTTCCTTGTGGCACTCGCTGGGAGTGCCCATCCCCAAGAAGGAGCCAATGTTAGTGAAAATTCTAAACTTGCATCTTTTTGCCCTGATTTTCCATGTCCAATTTTGCTTAAAAATGGTTTTATTTTTCAATTTGGTGGTCTGCAATTCAGTTTTTCCAGCTGAATGCTTTCAAAATGCTCATAATCTTGTTGTTTTTCCCTCATCTAAAACAAATTTCCAAGTTTTCCCCTTTTTTGTGCCATAATTTCTTCATTTTTTACGGGTTGTGTCATGCTTCCTTTATCAAATCGTGAAAAAGCTTGAAATTATTCGAATCCCATTTTTTTTGCAAGTGTTTCCCCAATCCCAGGCTCGCAAGAAATGTAAAAAATGATTCAATTAATTTAAAATTGTAAAAATCTACCTTCCTTGTTGAAAATTTCAATTTCTAGGGCATCCGATGAATTTTTGACGTTTTGACAGTCATACGAGCGTATTCTACCTGTCAAGTTCATCATCATAATATTATTGCAATGTGGTGGGCTTCTATTGGCCAGGGGTGGTTGGGAATTATTTCTAACTTGTTTTTTTTTTAATTTTTGGCTAAGGGAAATTTTTGACCCATGGCTCCACCTTTTGCAATGAGGTGCCTATGTGGCACATGCTGATTGGCCGAAGGATTGGCGGGTGGTGGAGGTTCCTTAGGAATTTTGCTTTCATTTTGTAAAATTCTCAAACCAAAATTTTGACCTAAAGGCCCACATCCAATGGCAGGTGGACACGTGTCTAGGAGAAGCCAATATGAGGGGGTGGAGATTTTGATGAATTTGAAGTTTTTAACTTCAAAATTTTTAAAGTTGCAATTTGAGCCAAAGTTTCGCTACCAGTAAGAAGTGGACAGGTGTCCAGAAATACAAAGGCAGAAGAAGGGCCCGAGGGAAAGTTTTATGAATTTTTTCCTTTGTGTTTGCAAGTTGAAAAATGAAAGATGGTCCTGCGACTAATGAGGAGCCAACACGTGGCATGTCCTAGGCAGTCAAAGGGAGAGTGCGGGCCCAGGGAAAATTTTGAAATTTTGCAAATTTGGCAGGGAGGATTGATGGCAAAATTTGAAAGGTTGATTGTGCAGCAAATTGAGGATGGACACGTGGAAAAGAGGAAAAATTGGGGTACAGGCCCGTGGGGAAAATGTAAAATTTTTCCAAAATCTAAAAAATGGAAAAATTCATAAAATCAGCCCATGGTTTTTAGTGGGGCCCATAGGTGGACACGTGGCAGGTTTAGGGGAGATGTAGGGATTTTTTGCAAAATTTTCCAAAATAAAAAAGAGTTCCAAATGCATTTCTAAAGGATGGGAGTTTGATCCAATCACATTTTGACATGTGTCCCACCCCTTTCAAAGGTCAAAAAGGTATTTTTGAGCTTTTTTTAAAAATGGCATTGTCCACGTGGAGGACTGATATGAAAAGTTGATCAAAATCGACGGAAATTGTGCATTCTCCCTTTTGGCCACCATGGGATCTCCAAGAAGCTCGGATTCGTCATTTTTTCATCAATTTTCATCAATCTTTATATGTTTCTACATCTCCTTGGCCCTTTGAGTGCATTAGCACCGTTTTCATAACTAAATTCTTTGATCTACCATGGATTTGATATAATTTTTTCCTTTGCTCGATAAAAAATGTGAAAAGTTAAAATCAAAAGTTGTAGAGGTAAAATGATAAAGGTAAAAGGTGAAAAATGATTGCTAAAGCATGCTGGCATGTATGAATGACAAAAACATGACCCTAGGATGGATAAGGATCCAAATTTGTGTAATATTTTAAAAAATTTATGCATCCCTAGCAACCTGAGAATTATTTTCCAGTTTTATGTCATTTTCATGGAATCATGAAGGGTTTTTGTAACAAAGTTGATCCCTTAAGCATATTATTTTCTTGGGAAGGAAGACTCCATGATGGCATGAGGTATATCATGCATTTTTGGGAGAATTTTTGGAGAGAGGAGAAAAAAGGACATAGAGTTTTTTAAGGAAGAAATAGGAAGAAGCACATTTTCTTTGAGAAAACCGCCTGAGAGAAATTTTCAATTCCATTTTTGTATCAGATTTCATCATGTTGAGTTGGTTTCAGTTGTAAAGCCATCAACAGGCTTTGAGATTATTCTTATAGCACTCCCCTGCTGATGTATTTGATTAAATTTTGGATTATTTGGTGTTATCTCTTGGCAAAATTTGTATATGCTTGTGTATTAGAATGATTTAAATTTGTGTTCCTTGCTCATGTTACAATCTTGTGTTTAGGATTTCTTTTATCAGACATGGTCTCATTTCTTGTTGATGGTTTGATGGCATCTACAATCTTATATCTAGAAGAGCCTTCATATAATAGAAGATAAATAGATTTAAAATCATTTTATTGTCCTTTAATCTTGAGACTATTTGTAAACCTTCGGGGGCACCTAAGGTCATGATCAAACAGGAATTTATGGATACTTTGTTGATATATTTACTTCAAGGTTTTATAGCAGGTTGTCAAAGATTGTGTGGAAGAGTGTAGATCTGGGCCTCTGTTTGTGCACATATCCTAGTGGAAGGAGTATTTTAAACCCATTGAATCATATATTTTGTTTAGGTGTTGTAAATATTTTGCAAAGGTTCTCAAAGAAGTTGGTAATTCCTAGCTAGTCTTTTCTAAACATCTCCCAAGAAAATTTCATTCAAACTAACTCATCCTACCCATACTACCCCTGCATTGCATTGTGTGTTAACAAGAGAATAAAATCCATTTACAAACATGCACAAAGCAAATCAGGACAATACCATGTCTCTAGCAGCCTCTACCTTGTTTTGAAAACATTTCCATCATTTAGTCGTCACAAGTCTTTTGAGTTTGAATAATGGAGAATTTATCATGTTTCCCAAGGCCCCTCCCATACAGTATGCAAAATACAAGGATATCTCCACCTCCTTCACCAAAAAAAGGCTGCAATATAGGCTCTCTTGCCTTGGTTGATAGGCACAACCTAGAATAGTGAGGATCAGATCAAGATCCTTCTGAGGTGCTACCCACTCCTTCAAATCTTGAGTGCTAAGAAGTTAGATAGATGTCTTCCCGGCTACAAATGACATACAAATCGTTTATCTTCCCCTGAGTGTCTTGTGTAATCCAATGATGTTGCTTGAGTTGTGAAGGAGATTAAGTTTGGGTACCAACATACAGACCCTATCCACCAGAAAGAAGTGTATCAAGAGACAATGGATGTCATTTGGAGTTTCCATGGATAAATCTAGTGTCTGAAAGAGCATTCTAGATAGTAGGAATAAAGGGGGAATGTTGAGGCTCCACAGAAGGACCTGGATGAGGTCAAGGAAGTGTGTAAAATGTGAAGGCAAGAGAATATTATTCCATTACTAGTATAATGGCTACAGGAGAAGGTAGCATGCACCGGAGCAGAGTGCGAAAGGAAAGTGTTGCATGCAAACCTCCCTCTCCATAGCCTTGACTATGAAAAAGAGATCACACTCATTATAGTTTTGGATGGTTGGCTGTTAAGTAACATATTGATTGACATGGGATCAGATGTCAATATTCTTACATTAGATTCTTGGCATCAAATGGGAAGGCCCGCATTACATCCATCTTCAAATGTGTTATCTATGGTTAAAAAACTAAGCTAATGCCCATTGGAGTATTGAGGGATGTAGTGATCACCATTCAGGGGGCAAAGCATACTGGGGACTTCAAAGTCTTGGCGCTCTCCAAGGCAGACAATTTTCCAGCATTGCTTAAGCACCCATGGTGCTATAAGAACAATGTTGACCTAAGGTTCAACAAAGGATATATCAGTTTTGAGAACAAGGAAGAATGGGTCATCATCCCTTTGACAGATGGTAAGTTAGTCCCTTACACTAAACCTATGGGAGAAGAGGTCCTTGATAAAATTTATGTGTTCTCACTCAGAGACCTGGAGATAATTCATCCTATAGAAGGATTTATCCAATTTGAGGATGCTCAGTCTGTGAGTGATACAACAAGCATGACATGTGACAATTCATCACATGAGACCTATTAGTTAATTGAGAGATAGTTGAGGGGGTTTGTAACAAGAGTGACAAAGGTGCACTCACTTAAGTGCCTAGGAGGAAATAAGTTGCCAAGTTACTTTGCAGGGGCATACCCTGAAATTTTTTTATGGGACATGGAAGCTCAGTGGAAAAGTGAGGACAAGAGAAGAGGAATGCTTAGTTATAGACTACTCTGGACTGCAACATGCTGATGGGATACACATTAGGATAACCTCCTAGAGTGACATGAGGTAAGAATCATGTTTTCTATAAGGTTTTCCAGGATCAACGTGCCCATGGTCATATGAGACTACCATGGTAAAGAGACCACTTCATTTCATATCCAAGCATGTGAGAAGGCCTAGATGGGAAGAAAAAAAGCATTTATACATTCATTATGGGTACATAAGTTGTATTCCACCTTACAAGGTTGTGTGCATGCTTGGTATGTTCATTTGGAGATGCATCTTTAGATGAGTAATTGGTAAGAGTTGGCAGCTGACCTCATTCAAACTTTCAAATTTCAGAGTACCAAGCAATCATTGGATAAGGCATTACAAGTGATCAAGTTCCTTATGATGGGGGATAGTGCCATGGTAGAAGAAAGGATACTAGATTTACTAGGTGATCCTAGTTTAGAGGTATGCTTCGATGAGAATGAGTTAGAGGAGATGCAGTTTGAGTGCACATGTATAGAGAAGGAAAAAGGAAAGATGGTTTATGTCATAGATAGGGAGGAAATGGCAGGTCTATATGTTAACCACTCTATAGGTACGTGTGATGTTATAAATAGCACTGATGAAAGGATGCATGCCTACCATGAGCCCCTGAAAATGAAAAAGGTTAACATTGGGTGAGAAGAAAACCCAAGGAATCTATCATTGGAGATTACTGTTTGGAGAAGGAAGTCTCAAAGATCATTGATATGTTATGTGAGTTCCAATATTTATTCCCATGTGGGTATCATGAACTCAAAGGCATCCACCATACCCTGGGTGAGATGAGGATAAAATAGAAGGAAAGTGCACGCCCAATCTGGAAGAGGCCATATCGGATGAACCCAAATTTGTGCATATGGGTTAAGGAGGAGATAGAAAAAATGATAGTGTTAGGTATCATTGAGGTTGTTGAAGAGTCAGAATTGATAAGCCCAATGGTCATCAACATCAAGAAGGATGGGAGGATCAGGATTTGTGTTGACTATAGAGACTTGAATGTAGTATATGTCATTGATCCCTTCCCAACCTTGTTTACTCAAGAAATCTTAGAGGGAGTGGCTGGGTGTGAAGTCTACTCTTTCACGGATGGGTTCTCAAGGTACCACTAGGTGAGTATTACAAAGGAAGTCAAGAATGTGAAGTATAGTGAAAAGTTGAGATGGCAGTGGAAGTTACGATGAATGGCCCAATGGAAGGAAGCGAGTGGGAATGAAGGAAGCACATGGAAGAAGGGTGGACGAAAAATGTTGGTTTTAGGATAAGACTTCAGAGAAACCATGTACGAAGGAGGACGAAGTGCAGGAACAACACGAGGTAGGTGAGAACAAAAATTAGGTGAAGGATGGAAGAAGTGTCTTAGGCATTGTTAACGCGCACATAAGAGTCTTCTGTCAAGATGGATTTTTTGTGTGCTAGAAGGTGTTATAATTGATCATGTCATATTTGGTGTGTAAGTGAAGGCACGTAAGGCCAGCTTGGTAGAAAAAGACCACATTTAGTGTTAAGTTTAGTAGTAGGTAAAATAACATTTAATGCTGGAAAGAAAAAAAAGCTATAAATAAGAAGTCAGGAACTTCATTATTTTACCTTGCGATTATGAAGTGGAAAAAGAGACCTCACAAAATAGGGCATCCAAAAGTGATCTGTGTGAAGAAGAATCTAAGAAATATAAGGGGTGATGACTAGAGAAGATCCACAAACTAGTCGGAAAGGAGTACACGGGCGTGGAGGAAGTTTTTAAGGAACACCGTCTTGTGGAAGAAGTGTTCTAGTTAGGGTTTTATGGATAAGGCACAAAGTTAGAAGGGTTTCTTCACAAGATTGAGTCTTGGGGTTAGATAGAGTGGTAGAGCAAAGAAAGGAGAAGACATTTGAAGTGTTAACCTAACCAGAAGAATGGCACCAAAGAAAGAAACCATCTCACCTAAAAATTAGAAGGGAAAGGGAAAGGGGGATCAAATGGATACTATTGCAAGCACAAATAAAGAGTGGTACACAGAGATGTAATACGTAGATGGGGTATTACTAGGAAAAGAATGAGAATATCATTTGTGGAAAATGACTGTGAGCAAGTATAATCAACGCACCAACATGAAAGAGAAAGAAATGGATTTGGAGTTGGTTCACCCAAAAAACAAGAGGACACCAAAGGGCATGCCCATATACAATGATGAAGTAAAAGTTAAATTGGAGAAGGAAGGGTTACTGCAAATTTATGAATTACCCTACTTCGACAAACCTGAGCATCTCTATCAGTTGTTGATGTTGCACATTCACAAAGACCATTTTTTTTGTGCGGGGCACAAGATGAACATAACTCCCTAGTTGATTTCCAAGTTCACAAGCCTTATCTGTGAGGGAGAGAGCATAGATGATGATCTGAGTGACAAGGATGCCATCAAGGAAACAATAGTCATGTATGACTACAATAAATAATCGTGATAATTTGACATCGCAGAGATTCCAAACCCCATGATGAGGATATTCATGCGCTTGGTAACGAAGCTTAGTGATCAAGAAAGATGGACTCAAGTGAACAAGGCATGGATCAATGTATTTTGAAAAGTATTGGAGTGGACTATCTACAACTTATCTGCCTTTATCAGAGATGAAATCATTAGCAGTGCGCAGGAGGGTGAGAAGATAATATTTGGCAATGTCCTCCTCACAATTTTTTTCTCAGAGATCGGAGTGCTCGATGGGCCAGAAAGGTTTTTTTAGGAGTATTGGGTTTTAAAATGATACTTTCAACAAACCAAAGTTAGGGGACAAAAAGTCCCTCTTCTTTAATGGGAGAGGTTCCCTTATTGAAAGAAAGCAGCAAAACTCTTATACAAATGTACAAATTTCAAAGTGTGGATTCCTAATACTTTGAAATGTTTTATGCCCAAAGATCATCAATACGAAATAATGGAAGAATTAAGGAGATGAAAGAGGAAGAACATAATAATACCTTCAGGAGATATAGATAGCAAAGTATAAACTTAGATGTATTGAATGAGGGAGATGTAGAATAGAATCATCCACTTTCATAACCAATATAATTTGAAAGACACAAAGTTCCATAAATCATATAAACAAGAACACAAAGTTTCTTATCATAAAGATGTATGATTCCCAAATTTCAGACAAAGAAAGAAGAAATAGTAGAGGAATAAAGGGAAAAACTTCTATATTGATTACTTCAAATATATTACATTTATAGAGTCTCGGGATCCAACCCTAACAATGACATGGAGAAGCCATCAAATAGCTCTCAAGTCTGGTTACATTCGGTTACAAAAATGATGAAACTGATTCAAGAAACTGACATTTGAACTTCTCCAATACCTCAGCCATTTCCACGCCTATTGGTAAAACCAGATGCATTGAATCGCGGTTGTTGAATCTTCCTTTGCAAATTTTGAATTTGAGTCGTCCACGTGGGAGAGATTTAAATAGAAGCAGGACTGGGGACGCCTTTTGAATTTTGTGCCTTTTAGAGAAATAACACTTCGAAACATTTTGACCTGCCTGTATGCAATGGAAAGTTGCAAAAGATATGGAATGAGGCTAAAGAATCTCAAAGCTTTTTTTTACTCATCCATGCACCATGAGATGAGAGCTAAACAAGAGTTAATCCTATACACGCATCATAACTTTGACAAAAACTTCAAAACCTAGCATATATACTACTCTATACTCTTTAGATTACTTAATTAAGAAATTGAACCTAATAAGATCAACTTAGCAATCAAAGGGGTGACTAGTTGTTTATGGTTTTCAATCTTTCAAGAATGGAGTCTCGCCATTAATGGATTCAAGGCCAATGGTTCTCTCCATATTACTCAAAACTTGGATTGCAGATGCAAATGGAGGTTATTAGCTCAAGATCAATGAAGGCTGTAAGTTTAAGATAAAATGTCTTATAGCTTAAAGCTAATACAAATGGAATCCCAAAATTAGGTTTTCTTAGTGTTAATAAGATATCCTAGGTGTGAAGGTGTAAGTTAAATGGGTAGGCTTAGCCTTGTATTTATAGTTTTCTAAATGGAAGAGTTTCAAATTTGGGTGCATGTGGGTCTAAAGCTCAAAAAGCACTTTTAGATTAGATTAGGATAAACATGCTTTAGGCTTAGTTAAGCTTGGTTTAGGCTAGTTAACTAGGGTTTAGGCTAGTTAAACTTTGATTATCAAGTGATTAGAGACTCATTGAGAGTTGGGAGGGGTATGGATAACCAATTGTATCTGATAGATAGCCTACAAAGCCAATAGAAGTAGTTTAAAGAGAAATAGGGAGGTTCTCAATGGTTGAAAGGAGGAATGTTTAGATAATAAGAGAGATATTAGCCAAATAATCTTATTAGAGGAGGAATATGACTGAAAGAGTGTTGTGAATGGGCATTTGAGAATGGAGCGTGGAATGGGGAATTAACAAAGTGTCGTCAATTGGTTGAATTAGATGAAATGCTAAGTGTAAGCATATTTTAGGTGTCTACATTTTCCCCTCTTTGAGGTGGCGTAAGTAACGTCACTTCAAAGAAAGTATAAAAACATAAAAAAGTAGAAAACCTTGAAGGGATAGAAGAAAAATGAGTAGAATGAAGGATGCCCCCTCGATTGTCGATGGGGTTATAGAAGAACTCAGTTGACGATAAAAAAGATGACAGAAAGAGAATAGAAGAAATAATAGCGTGAAGAAGAAGAAAGGGGATATAGAAGAGAAAGGAGTAGAAGGAAGGGGGAATGAGCTAACATCCATCCAATGCCTTTTAAACAACTTGATTTTCATCATATTACTAGTGATCCTCATCATCATCCCTTATTAAAAAGAATGAACAAAAGTGTAGTATGACATGAAAAGCCATATACGAACAAATTTCCATTGCCAAAAACACAAAATCCATGTAACACACAAAATGAAATACAATACGAGAAAGTGAAAGATGCCTAACTTCGTGCAACATATATAATGAAATGCAATACGAGAAAGTAAACAAACTAAACTAACAGAGAAACAAGTACAATGTTTTTGTTATCGAGCTTTAGTTGGAACCTTTTTGAATTGATGACAAGGGTTGATGATGGTTCCCTAGGAAAGGATACATGCAAGGGGAATAACAGAGGACACTTCAGTCCAATGATAAATCAATGTGTACTATGAAATAGTACCAGGCAACTCATTGTGCCCCAGAGTACGGACGAAGTAAGCAGCCTAGCTTTTGTTGATGGAGGTAGATCAAAATGATCCATGAGTCGTGAACATGAATAGGTGAGAACTAAAGAATGATGTTTTGTAGGATGATTTTCAATTTTTAGAAGTTTTCTTAAACATATTTGAATGTTTTGATTTTTCTAACATATTTGAATGCTTTGATTGATTTTGAATTTTTTTTGAAACTATGTATAGGAAGACGAGGAAGTGTGGATGCCCCTAGTGATAGATGGGATGTACAAGGGCATAAGGCCACATGTGTATGAGAAAGGTGAAGATGTAAAAATTCCCCATTGATTAGGTGGGATTATTCAAAGGAAAACTCTTCACGGGTAGAAGCGGGACCCAAGGCCATTATGGATAGGTTCAACATGATGATGAACGTAAACTAAAGAAGTGCTGGGAAGAAGCAAGGATGCCCCCAGTGTAAGTGGCCTAAAATCACATGATAGAAAGGAAGGAAAGAGAGAAACATCCATTTGTACGCAATACTTGATTGCAATATTTTCTCTTTGTACCTTTGATTGTTTGAAATGTTTTATCATTTTTTTGTATGTTTTAATTTATTTTTTAATTTTTATCTTTTTGATAGTTTTTAGAAATGTGGGACCAACAAAGTCACTCTACGTGGTAAGATACAATAACGATGTCTATGACTTCCTTGATAAGGGAGACTATGCGTTTTTGTTTATCAAGCGTAATATTTTCTTTGATCTCGATGATCGTTGTAATGCCTGCTTCAACTACCACTTGAGACCAAGAAATAAACTAGGAAAATTTTGGAATAATTTTTTTTTGATAGGAAGGGTCCACAACCAAGTTGCAGGACATTGGTTTGAAACTAAATAGGTTCCAAAATAGATTCTGATTATCCAAACACAAGATTTCCATTTTTTTCTTATAACAATTTTACAAGGTTCCAATTTGGAGGCTACAAGTTTTACTAAGGTTCAGGGAGAAATTTATCGCTAGGACTGCTCTTTATCAAGCCCTAAACTTCAACTAGATTTTTCACACACTTAGATTTATCAAAATTTCCTAAACTAGGCTCATTGGATAGGAAATTTCCTCACCTTTCCAACCATACAAATAAATCCTCCTAACTCCTTGTAAAACTCAAGTTATGGCCGGGTGGAGTTTTAGGAGAAAATTTTCCCTTGGAGGTCTGCGGGGTTAGGGAGAAAATTGGGAAAATTTTCCCAAATGCCATGTGTCATCACATGATTGGTTGGGGCCGGCGGGTTGCGGGGAAAAATTTAAAATTTTTCCCTAAACCAAAGTCTCAATTTTTTAAAGGAAAATTTTCCTTCGTGCCTCTGCACTTGCTCAAATGGTCACATGGCGCTTTGTGATTGGCCATGGGCCGGCAGAGGAAATTTGGATTTTTCACCCATGGTGTTAAAAGGTTAAAAGAATTGCATGGACCCGCGCACCCATGGGGACACGTGTCATCACCCCATTGGCTATGAGGGTGCAGGGCCATGGAGAAAAAAGTGAAATGTTTTGCAAAGGAAAAAATGGTTAAGTATTTCTATTTTGTTCTGCACAACCCCCTCCTGCCACGTGTCAACACGTGATTGGTTGGGGGCCGCAGGATTGCGAGGAAAATAGGGAAAATTTTCCCAAGGCAAAATTTTCAAAATGTTAAGTTTTATTAAGGGCCCACCCCTCTAAGGTACCACGTGGAAAATTCTGATAGAATGAGAGGGTGGCGGGGCTGTGGAAATTTTTAGGAAATTTTTCCAAAGTTCAAAAATTTAAATTTTTCTAAGGTCGAATTATTTCATTTTTGGTTTGGGATGGCCATTTTGAAGTAAAACTTCAAATGGCCATAACTTTTGATAGGAAGCTCCATTTTAGGCAAACAAGGACTTTCCAGAAATCTCACGGAGTCCTCTTTGCACAATAATCATCAATTTTGGAATTTGGTGAAATTTAAAGGGTCAATTTTAAGAAATCGATCTGTAGGGTTTATAATTTTAAAACTGGGAATTTTTCCTACTTGAAAGATTTGTTCAATTTTGATATTTCTTCTTTTCAACATGTAAATTGACCATGGAGGAATGATATTGGGTAGATTTTAGATTATTTTTAAGGTTCAATTTATGGATTGAGTTGTAACTGATATATTTTATGTCCTTTGACGGAACGTGGTCTAATAAGTTCAAATTTTGATTTTGTGAAGCTCTAAAATGTCTTTCTCTAGTGTTGAGGTCAAATTGAATTCCTTATAAATTATTGCATATAAATTACATTGTTTTAATACTTAATTTAAGTTTCAGATATGAACTACACATTTTTTGATGAAATTCAAATGCCAGAATTATAGAAAGAAATAGAGAATTCTTTCTAACGAATTTGGAAACAAAAGTGCAACTTTCAATTGTAGAAAGCATATCAATATCCTTTCTCAACATTTAATTTATTCATCCAATGTTTACATCCAAAATGAACAGTTGATTTCAATTTTTGAAATCATCTTCAAGAATCAAAATTATGTCCTTTCCTGAGTGCATGTTCTCCTTTCCAAAATAGAATTGGTGAAACATATAACAGTCATTTAAATTTTCAACACTACAATGCAACTCAACTTACAATATAATTCCAGTACACATTACTAGATGGAATTAAAAGAATCAATGCTATGTTGTATTGAAGGATCAAATAAATTTAGAACTTATCATTTTCCAATTTGATTTCAAGGTACAACTGCAATGCAAGTAACATTTTTTTTTAATTTCTCTTTAAAGAAAAATAGAGAGATAATTCTTCTCCACATTTCTCAAATCAATTACACTTCCATTTGAAATATAAACACTTTACATTTCAATATAAATACATTCATCCACTCTAAGTGGGAAGGGTATAATGAACTTGCCCAAAGGAAATGACTGTCAAACTAATTTCTCCAAGCTCCAACAGCAACAAGTTGATTTCTTCATCTTTTGATCACAACAACGAAGGGGGAAAGGAAACACTCTCCACCCAACCAAAACATCCAATGGGAAAAGATAATCCATCTTTCCCCATTAGCCCCCGAGCCCCAACCATATTGGAATGGAATATGATAAAACAACACATAGCAACATAGCTTCTTTCACATATAACATACATTCACATGCACAAGGAAATGCACAAACAAAAAGATGTAGTTCTCAACTACAAAAAAAATTTCAATCAAAACAAAGGCTCCTTCTCCAAGCAAGCAAGCCAATCAAGAGCAAGAACTATGGAGGTCTCCTTATGCCTCCCATGTTGAAATTGGGAATCCACCTAAAACAAACCGCCAAAACATAACCATCCCATAAACCTTATCCCTCCTCAACCCCTCCTTATCCCTCCTCCAAATTTATCCCTTATACCTCCCCAAAGTAAGAAATGCAAGCATATTCTTTTCCCTAGGTGGATCCCAACCAACACTCCCTCCACAAGACAAGTGCCAATGTTAAATCCCTTATCCCTCCTCTGATAAACCTCATAGTCTTCTCTCCACACCATGCCCTAAGCATTTTACCCATCCCTCTAAGAATTGCAAACACAAATACATTCAAAATTCATGCTAAAAGAGGGAAAAACAACAATTTTAAAAAAGTGAGAGCCTACCTCTCCATAATGGAGACTTGCTTCCAAAACAGCAGTCTTTATTTCACCAAAAACTAGTCCCAAATCAGCAAGGTAAATGTATGCACAAGGAAATACACTTCTTCCACCAAGCAAGCTCCAAAATGCAAGAGAAATTTGACCCAAGAGTGAAATCTCCAACCTTCAAAAACCTCAAAATGAGGAGGAATTCAAATTTTAAAGGAGAGGGTGGAAGATAATGATGTGGATTCTAAGTGGGATGCCACATCATTTTTCTTACTTCCCCAAGAGTGCAATCCACATCAACAACAAATCACCATTACAGAAAAATGACAAAATCACTTACACACACAATGTAGCTCATACCCCAAAAGGAATGCATTTAAAGTTAAAAGACAAGTGCAATCAAAACTTGCCCAAATTAATATCAAAATACAATAAAATAGATTAATTTTGACTCCAAATCAATAATCATGGTTGGTGGAAGTTTTTCAGAGGTGTGGGACACGTTTAATTTGTCCCACAAGCCTCCAATTTAGGCTCCCAAGACCAAATCCGAGTTTCAAAGAGGATGGAGTGTTCTACACTCCAAAATCTACCTTACACAATCTATCATTTTACTTACACAACTCTTACATCCTCTTACAATTTCTTACACGTGCATTTATATTTATGACATTTATTTATTACAATCTTTTATAAAGATTTATTTATTTACCACATGGTTATAATATATATATATATAAGTCAATTTTCATTTTCAACCAAGACAATAATTTTAAAAAGGGACAACAAATAAAGCACACATATACCCATGGTCACAATAATGGAAATCCCCCCATGGGAAATCCTAAAAAAACACAACATACAGCTCAAACACAGTTGCCATGGTGACCTTGTTGATTTCACACTGAATTCCAATATGGTTAGTCTCTAGTCCCCTGACATTGTTGTGATTTTTAACTTGCAAAATGTAATATACCCCTTTGGCCTTGTGGCCATATTAGAACATCCAAATGATATAAGTAACATACAATTATTAAATCCAAATCACAACATTATCAAGAATTTAACATTTATCATTTAAATTCAACTGCAACTATATCATCATCCAATAGATCTCTATACTATAGCTATTCATAATATCAATGTCACATGTCTATAATCAAAAGAAATAACCTGTCCATGTCAAACAGTATGTCATCATCCACATAATAATACTGATGTCTTAATGATCATCAAGAAAAATATTTGAATCCGGATCAATATTAATCTAGGATCTAACATCTAACCATCATACTAATCAAAACATAATAATGTCCATAATAGTCCCTGATACATCATACTACATCAAAACATAATAATATCCAAAATGTGACCAATAGTGTCAGGATCAGTATCTGAATAGTGTCCAAGGAAAGTGGGCACCACAATCATGGTGAGCTCGTACTCAACAAATGAATGTGATTTATCTTGAAACATGGATTTCATAGACGGGAGCTTGAGTTCCCTATCCAGAGGTTTCTTCACTTTGCACCATACTTGATGGTTATGTTGATGTGAATTTTTGAATTGTGATTGATTTTTAACCTTAAGATCATTTGATATTTTAGGATCTTTGGAGCTCTTGGAAATTTTGATCTTAGCTTGATAATGAACCTGTTTGGGTTTCTTATAAGCCAACGTGTGACTTTTCTGACATTGAGAAGGAGAAGAAAGAGAACGTTGACATTTAAAACTGATGTGAGAAATGACTGTGGGCTTGCCACAACCATTGATATAGGAAATATGTGATGGATGAAAAGGATACAATCCAAGTATTGAAGAGGATGGGCTACAAGGAGGTGAGCCACTAATATAAGATGATGAAGGGCTGCTATAATACGGCCCTAAGATGGAAGAAATTAGGCTACTCGGAGGACATGAACCATGAATAGAAGAAGATGACAAGAGGGTACTAGGGTGTGGCCCAAGTATAGATGAGGAGGGACTACTCAGAGGTATCCCATAGATAGAAGAGGATGAAGGGATACTAGGATGTGGCCCAAGAATAGAAGGGAATGGGCTACCAGGAGGTGACCCACAAGTAGAAAATGGAGGGCTACTAGGATGTGGCCCCAAGATAGAAGAAGATGATGGGCTACTCAATGGTGACCCAAGGAGATATTTTGATTGAGGAATGGAGATAGATAATTAATGATTTGGTAACGAGAAGATGGGTCATGGCTCAATGCGAGACCCCAAAATCTCATCTTGCTCAGAAGAAGGTGAAGATGGAATAGAAGAATAATCAAGTTCCATGACATTAAGCACTTCCTCTACGTTCTGATAAAAGGAATCAACTTATTCCTCCCCATACGCAACCGTATCGATTTCTAGAAAGAATCCTTGTTTGTAATCCTCTAAAGGGATATCATTGTGTAGTCTAATTGTTCCTTCATTATGAGAGAAATCAATCAGTAGAGGTTGTTTTTCTTTGGCCATAGAAGGTTGAATAGAAGAAACAGGTCTGATAAGGGGGGAAGATTGATTGACAAAAGAAGATGACTCAAGAGAGGAAGTAGGATTGGTGGTAGGCATCTCATGAATGGACGATTTAGATCTGGACCTAGATTGATCTTTTCTAGAAGATGATGCAATGTAGGAGAGAAAATAGGATCACATAGCCATCCATTAAGTTGCAATGTAGGAGTCGAATTAGATGATTGACTAGAGGGAATCTGAGTTGTGGAACTCTTTGATGGAGGAAGAGGTCGTTGAGATGACTGATGAAGGAGGTCCTGCGAAGAAAGGGAGGACCATGACTCAAGAACCAAATTAGATGTTCGATCAACAGAACTTGGAGTCACATGAGTCTTCAAAGAAGGAAGAAGTTGTTAAGGTGATTTGGAATAAAGGTCCTGCAAAGGAAGGGAGGACCGTGATTCAGGATTTGATCTAGGGGTATCCAAATAATAGTTGGGATCCAAGTCTTTAGAAAAAGAGTGGGAGTCCTAATGGTAGTTTGGATCTAAATCAGAAGAAGAAGAGTGGGGGAACCTGAATAATAATTTGGATCAGAACCATCTAAACCATACCACCGAATATGAGTTGAAGGTGGTGAAACAGGGTACCTGAATGGGCCCTCTAGCATGAAGAACCAAATGAGGTTTAGTTGTAATAGGAATCTTTTGATTTGAATTCTTAAACCTAGGTTCCGTATTGTAGTAAGTGTGAGAAACCACGTGATAGTCATTCATTGTTGGTGTCATTTTAAAAACAATTGTCTAGATCTAGATATTGTGATGGAACTCCTTCAAAGGGAATAAGTGACATGTCGATTCAGGGAATCATAATGACATCCAAATAGACATTTTGTAAGCATGGATATGCATGTGTGTGATTTTCTGAAGAAGTTTTAAGCAAAATAGACATTGTGATGACACAATCTCGATGAGATCAAAAAGGATTGTCATAGAAAATAAGTTTTGTGGATGAATAATTACAAGGAACAATTATGCAAGTGTGAAACACAAAGCCAATCAAAAAGGAAATACACCCTATGCAAATGCGTGTGCAAAGTGATAGTTCGATGCAAAGGTGATCAACACAATGTCAATTTATTAATGTCAAACTCGAAATGAACAAGGTGTAAATATTAACAAAGGGTAGAGGTGACTCCCAATAAAAGGATATGACAAGTTCAACAACCAACAAGGCCTAAATGTTAAAGTGTGAATTACAAATGTAAGCCACTTAACCACACCAATTGGACATGATCAAGCTTCATGGAGAAGCGATATATTAGTGCCAAAGTGGTTGCAAACAAATAAGCAACACCTTTCAAGATTTGGGACATTGTGAAGTCAAATCAAGGTATACTGAGGATGTGTTAAAATTCATGCCACAATATGATACTTAGATCTTTACGAGAAATGTGACATGTTGTCGAGACAAATGAACAAGGTAACATCAAAGGGGAGATCAATAAATGAAAATCCTAACATGAAATCAAGATCAAGTGGCCATCAAAGATATAACGATGCATACACACTTTAGATGTGATCTATGAAAAAAAAGTGGTGAAAACCATCTATGACAAAAAATGAAAACCATCTACACTGCTGAAATATGTCTCTTCTTGTCCCAAATGGGAAACAAGAATGAAAAGGTGTAGATCAAAAGATGAAAATAAATTAAGTGCCACTTGGAAAGAGTTTCACCTCATCTGAAGGTGAGAAAGAAACCAAGCTAAGTGATACATCATTTAATTTCGTGATGAGACACACTTAGATATAACTTTAATTGATTCATCACCATGTTTGAAAAACAAAGTTCTGAATCTAAAAAATTTATCACTTCATGATGGCCAATATGTGATAATGGACTAGTAAAGTGGGCTCCTTAACGATAGAATGGTATTCTTAACAAGATCTCTCAACTAGGTGTCACAAAGTTATCTTAAGCGCAGGTGATTTACTCAAAAATTCGCAATGACTAAATTAGTATTATCTCAACTTTACTGTACCCCTTTCAAGAACAATGGGCAATAAATGCGTCCATGTGTATTCTCATTGGGGTTCACGATATGGAAAACTTGTAACTCTAACTCACAAGAAAAATACTTGTCAAGTTGGTAAGACAGAGCGCTTCCTATTTCATCCATGAGGTTACTCAACAATGGATTACTTTAAGGTTCCTATAACAACCTCCATTATTATACCTTAAGGTGTTATGTCAAAGGGGTTATGTTCCAGTTTAGCAGATAGGGGCGTACCCTTTTTTGAAACCTACAATACAGTGTGAAATGAAATGGTGTGTTTTTTTAATCTTTCTTACCTTTATGTGGTTTTAAGTAGCTCACCATTTTGGCAACCTACATGAAACATGTGTATTAGAAGTTTTGTATTGTTTGGTTTGACATCTTTCTTTGACAAGTGATTTTGGTCCTACATACCAAGGTTAGTAATTTTCCAAAATGTCATACAAAGGAGATAAGATGTTGTTTTTGATTTCCCAGATCGTCCTAAGATGCAAGGAAAGAGCATATGCAACAAGGTATCTCACTCAAATTTTCAAATAAATGGAAAACTTCCTAAGTACAATGTGAAAAGGAGTTCGTTTTTAACCAACTTTAAAAGCTAATTTAAACCATTTTAAGTATGAAGAAAGTGGTGAAACATTTATGATTCCCGAGATCACCTAGAAAGGTGCGAGAGAAGAGCATACGCATTTCACAAATCACAAATGAAAGATGAATTTTTTTTTAAACAGTTCAGTATAAGAGAACTTAATGAAGAGGAAACCTATAAACCACTATTAGAATCCTGCAAAGAGTTAGAAAACCAAGAAAATTTAAAATTTTTAGAAATCCAATTTTTGCACTTTTTTAACAATTTTTAGTGATTTGCATTTTTAGAGGTCTCGATGGCATTTTATGAGTTTTATGATAGAAGTAAGTATATCAAAGGTATCTTAATTTTGGAAGTTCCCTCACAAATTAAGTTTCAGTATCTTTCTGACGCTTATTGAAACTCTAAAAATGGGTTAACAAGTCAAAAGATATGATCAAAACAAGGAACACTAAAAATAAAATGAATGAATCCAGACTACACAGAGACACCTGTGCGTCTAGAATGACACTTGCATGCCCCACCCAACAAAGACATGCCCTAACCAGCACAGACATATGTAAGGTAAAAATTAAAAGGGGGGATAACACCTACATGGGATTTTCTGATAGGTATACTAGGGTTTCGACGTAGAAGCTCCCTCTTCAGCGGATGCCTGCAGGCCAAAAATTAGTTAGAAATCCATAGTATATCGAAAAAACAAGATGTGTCTAGACAGATGGATGCTCAAAATTTCAATACAGATGTCTCATGGTTTAACAGAGATGCACGCCCAAGCATAAAACAAAAGTTAGAAGTTTTACACATTCAAAACATTTACGCCAACACTTCCAGAGAGATAGAGTACGCGGACCTAGCCAACGCGAGATGCATGCACATCCCGATGAGAGACACGGCCTCGTCTAAATATGCTATCAACTAATGTAGTATGCCTAGACAGGTGCGCTCCCAACTCAACACCAGCATGCTAGGGTTTCAATGTGTACGTGCCCCTTCTTAACACCTATGCATACCCTGTGAAAAACCTACAAACCTCACAGATTTTCAAATTTTCAAAAGCAAACAAGTTAGATGGTATTCAAAGTGTCCTATTTCTATATCAAACTCACAAAATACATGCAAATGAAGGTTATTTATCTAGTGTTAGATAAATAAATGAGGAAATAACAAGTGATTTGACTCAAAAAACTTGAAAATGAACTTTGAAGAACTCAAAAGACCTCCATTAATGGAGGATGGACATAAGTGTCCCACTGGGCATGCCAAATGTATGCAATGGAAAGTTGTAAAAGCTATGGAATGAGGCTAAAGAATCTCAAAGCTTTTCTTGACTCATCCATGCACCATGAGATAAGAGCTAAACAAGATTTAATCATATACATGCATCATAACTTTGACAAAAACATCAAAACCTAGCATATATACTACTCTCTGCTCTTTAGATTACTTAATTAATAAATTGAACCTAATAAGATCAACTTAGTAATCAAAGGGGTGATAATTTGTTTATGGTTTTCAAGCTTTTAAGAATGGAGTATCACCATTAATGCCTTCAATGCCAATGGTTCTCTCCATATTACTCTAAACTTCGATTATGGATGCAAATGGAGGTTATTAGCTCAAGATCAATGAAGGGAGTAATTTTAAGATGAAATGTCTTATAGCTTAAAGCTAATATGAATGGAATACAAAAAATATGTGTTCTTAGTGTTAATAAGATATCCTAGGCATGAAGGTGTAAGTTGAATGGGTATGCTTAGCCTTGTATTTATAGTTTTTCAAATGGAAGAGTTTGGAATTTGGGTGCATGTGGGACTAAAGCTCAGAAATCACTTTTAGATTAGATTAGGATAAACATGATTTAGGATTAGTTAACCTTGGTTTGGGATAGTTAACTAGGGTTTAGGCTAGTTAAGATTTGATTAGCAAGTGATTAGAGACTCATTGAGAGTTGGGAGGGGTCTACGTAACCAATTGTCACTGATAGATAGCCTACGAAGGCAATAGAAGTGGTTCAAAGTGAACTAGGGAGGTTATGAATGGTTGAAAGGAGGAATGTTTAGATAATAAGAGAGATATTAGCCAAATAAGTTAACTATAGGAGGAATAAGACCGAAAGAGTGTCGTGAATGGGCATTTGAGAATGGAGTGAAGAATGGGGAATTAACAAAGTGTCGTCAATTGGTTAAATTGGATGAAATGCTAAGTGGAAGCATATTTTAGGTGTCTACACCGCCCACCCACTTTTGATATAGACTTGACATGTTACTTTACGTGAGTGATGAAGGATTCGCAGCTAACTTTTTACAATTTTACCTCTTTTCAATCGTGGGCTCAAAAACTCGAATTGCTCCACTGAATTGCTTCCCCACTTTGACTTTTGATGCGGGCTCAACATTTGAATGTATCCCTTGGCATGAGTGGGGCTACGGGTCACTTTATAAATTTAAGCTCTTTATGGAAATAAAGTCCAAATTCCCAAATCTCTCTGACGGCCTACGTTCGCACTTTCACTTTTGACATGGGATTAATATTTGACTTTATCCCTTATGGAAACAAAGCCAAAATTCCCAAATCACTCCGATGGCCCGTTTTCCTATTTTGACTTTTTAACAACATCAAAACACAAAAAGGGCCCACCTCCCCACCTTCACTTGAAACATGACCACATATCCATTTTCTTTGGTATGGCTACATGTTTAACCCTGGACATGTGGAGGCTTAGCCCACATTTAGGACCTTCCCTAGATTTTTCCTTTGAAGTTACACCAAGATGACATGTGGAGGCTTCTGCTAGTTCTTTTATACTTAGCTGATTCGGGCCTGCTGCCCCAATTGACTTCTATTTGACCCTAGACATGTGGAGATATGGTGCTCATTTAAATTTTTGCTTTGGATTTATCTCCTTAAAGGGCGCCGAGCTAACACGTGGCTCTTTCCATCGGTCTTGGAATCTTCAAAGCCTAACTATGTCTCTCCTTTGACTCTAACCACATGGAGACCTAGCGCTCATTTGGAGATGGCCCTTTGGTTTCACTTCTTAAATTGTGCCATTAAGGCACGTAAAGGATTTCGCCAACCTTCTTGTACTTAGTCAATTAAGCAACTAGATTTTTCCCTTTATCAGACTTGAGACACGTAGAGGGCTAGCGTAAATTTGGGGAACCACCCTTGGATTTGACCCTTGAAGTTATGCCAGTGAGACACGCGGTGCCGTCCATTGAACCTTCCATACTTAGTTGATTTAGGCTTGTTCTATCTTCATTTTGGGCCTAGGACATGTGAAAAGCCTGCTCTTATTCGAGGATTGTCCCTTAGGCCCTTCCCTTGGAGTTGTGTCATTTAGATGCGTGGAGGCTTTTGCTGTTGCTTGAAACATGGTCATGCCACATCCAATCACAGATGTCCATGTAGTTGTGGATGTTGGGGCACAAATTGATAGGGAAGATACACCTGTCATTTATGATTGTGGGAAAAATAAAAGGAAAGGAAAAATCCTACCTTTATGCCTGAATTTATAATTGTTCTCCATGGAATTAAAAACTACAAAAAATACTAGGCTTGATGCGATCCATTACTCCAAGGTAGCGACTCAAAATTTTCAAAACTTGACTTCAAAAAGAGGGGAATTTTGAGTACGACAACAACTGGCTCTTTCTGGGGATGAATTAATAGAGGAACAAGGAAAGATCAAGAACCATAGAAAAACTCCAGGAAAGTAAACCAATGCATTATGCATTAGGAAAATAGAGTTAAAGAAAAACAAACACACGAAAAGAAAAAAAAAACCAAAAAGGAAAGATAAAAATAAAACACAAAGGAGTGACCCAAAACTAAAACATTGTACAAAATATACAGAAGGAATGCCTAGTCACCTAGGGCTTGAACAACTTCAGATACTGCCCACTATAAGGAAGTGGGAGAGGAGAAACATCCATATAATCTAGATAGCATAAATTTTCTCTAGTAAAGTGCCTAATTTTAAAAGGAACAAGCCAAAGAGAATCAAACTTAACATGGCTTCCTCAAGGCTCATGTATTTTGTCACATAGTAGAACAATGTCTCCTACTTAAAAATCTCTAGGTCTAGCTTTCTTGTCAAACAAAAATTTCACCCTCAGTTGATGAGCTGATATTCTATCAAAAACCTCTAACCTATCTTCATCCAACTTCTGAAGATACATGATCCTCTTGTCCAAGGAACTAGTAAAACTTGAATCTTCGATATCCTTCATTAAGTGCAAGGCTAGTAATTCCACTATTATTGGAAACTAATCTTCAACACCATTCACCATTTTAAATGGAGACATCCCAATTACTCTTTTGGGTGTAATTTTATCTACCTAGAGATCATCATAAAGTTTCTTGTGCCAATTCGTCTGAGATTCATTGGCAAGAGTCCGAATGATGGTTACCGGATTCTTATTTGTTTATTCTACTTTTCCATTCCCTTGGGGGTAGTAGTCTAAAGAGCAAGCAATGGAAATTCCATAACCATAGTAGAAATCCATCATCTTAGAAGAAGAAAAATTCAAAGCATTATCAGTCACAATCTTGTTTGGTACCCCAAACCTTATCAATATGTTCTCCTTAATGAAATTAAATACCACCTCAGAAGTAGTGCTTTGACTGGAATGGCCTCTACCCACTTAGTGAAGTAGTATGGAGCATTTTGGAGTGCGCTAGTTGATGCTTAGATCTTGGAAGATGGGTTTGGAGTTTCAATAAAGAGTTTGGATAGCCACTGATTGAGGTAGGCTCATCCTTGTTCTTACTACTGGTTTTATCAGCTTATAGCAGCCAACTATCACGTGTCTTATGAAATGAAAATGTTGTCTTTTTGTGCTTCATTGTTATGTGTTGGATTATGGGTGTGTCTTGTGAACAATTTGTTAGGCTTTCAATTTTATCCATCCATCATGATTTTGTGATGTATTTTGGAGAAGTTGACAGAAGAGAGAGAAATACCCTTCTCACCACATGGCTCGATCATGCAAACCATAAGAACATGGTCTTCTTGTATTCTCTTTTCTACACACTTCAAGAATCTTCCAGTCTATGCCTTGCTTGAACAAAGAATTCTTTTTCAATACATGGTTGTGCAGACCTTATCTTAATAGCCCTCTTTTCCTTGACACTCAAGTGAGATGGAAACTCTTAATAAGTTTGAAAATCCTTCAACAAATAGGAGACCATTGGTGTATGGGTTGGACTGAGGATAAGGAGGGAAAATGTGATATGGAGAGATAAAGAGGGTGCTTGGAGATTTACATTGCATCAACTCCTTCAGCAATAAGGTCACAAGATCCTTTCACCTAGACTTGGCTTCAGTATGGCTTGATATCTAGGTCATACTCTTCCCATTTTGGGGTCCAATTAGCATGGAGTTAGTTCCAAACTCATGTTTTGTTTGTTTTGGACTGTAATGGTTGTGTCAGGTACAAGCAAAACAGAGTGAGAATTAAGAATATATTTATTTCCCTGTCCCTGTTCAGCTTTTGCAAACCGAGGCATACAAAATCCTGCTCTCTCCCATGGTCTTGGAGGGATTCTAACATATCCTCCATGATGTTGGAGATGGCATGTAGATGATGCCAATAGGTAATAGGAGGTAACATGAGCCTCTTTATTCTTATGAGTTAACACAACAACCAAGGTATTCTGGGAGTAGTATAAGACATACATGATAAAATCCTTGGATCTAAAATGAAGATTTTTTTTGAAGATTCTGGTATGTTGTTCCCCAATTTTTGGAAAGGTTTTTCCACTTCAAATGCTTACTTAGTTCTTGTAAAGATTTTGTACCAAATCATTTTTGTAATCCTTCCATCTTGGGATGTAATTGATCATAATCTTACTCTGTAAAATCAAGAATGTATCTCCTTGGGAAGCCTTTCCCTTACTTGATATGAAAGATTGAATACCCATTTTTGTCTTTTGGAAAGATGAGTCTGCTTGATCCTCTTCCTTGAGAACCAATCTAGTCTGGATTGTAATCTTGATTCCTTGCATGATAAAGACAAAATTTATTATATCCTACTATGCCTTTGTTTATAAACATTGGATAACTTCTGAAGATATATGTGTAGGCTTGTAATGTTCTTTAGAAACATATATGAAGGACTTGGGTTCATGGATGCTGGAAGCTTGTAATTTACCCTTATTTTAGAGAAAGAAGATCAAGATAAAATCAATGGATGATAAGTTCAAGACAATATCCCTTTAGACTGCTAAAACCCATTTGTTTATTTGTGGTTTGAAAGGTGGAAATAGATGTTTCACCTGATTGTCATTAGTTTCACTTCAGAAGTACTTGATAAAATAGATAAGAGGTAAGGGTGGTATGAGGAATAACTAGTTTGAGATAGTCAAAAAAGGGTTGTATGTGCACGTATCTGAATGCTAAATTAAAGCTGATTGTGAAGAGATTCCCTTTGGCTAAGAGGAACTGACCTATATAAGAATAAAACACAAGACCAAAAAATAGTAGTTAAATAGCAATATATGTAGTGGACTGCCTAGTGGAGGCTAGATTCGGGAAGCATGCGATACTTCCTACGAATGGTTATCAATCCACTATGTTATAACAATTGAATGCAATTCTGAAATATCAGTAAATAAAGGGACCCTACTGTAGTTTAATATGATTTAGGCATCTCATAAAAAATACAATAGGCTAAAATCTAATCTAACTAGGCTAATTTATAAGTAAATTTGAAAGGTCTGGTAGGTTGGTCTGGGCTTGCAGGTGTAGTTGAGGGTATTACAACAGTCTAGGTGAGATACATATATGAAGGTCAAATAGGTATTGAGAATATTTGGGAGATGTTATAAGCTTGTTGGTATTCTGGGAAAGTAAATCAGGTGACAAAGAGACTGACCATAGTTTGATGGAACCGATGATAGTTTTATTGTAACTAGTGATGGTTAGATATGACCGACGACAATTAAATTAGGGCTGGTGGAATCACATAGTTAGTAGGGGAAATTGGGTAAAAATGTTAAAAATGAGTTGATGAGAGCTCTCTGTGATTGCAAAGAGAGTTGGGAAGGTTTGGTTGAGCTTTTGGGATTACTATAAAGACTCAGAGATCATATGAATGGTATTTGGGTAGGATATGGAGGTTCTATGGGAAAATGGTTTGATGGAAGGTGGTTGCAACTGGAGAGATCTGGGTATGGACAGAGGTGATAGAATGAAATAGATAACTAGTAAATAGCATAATATACTGACAACTGATCATAAGAAAAGTAGAGATATACTTGTGAAGGATGGATACTGTAATCTTCTGTGAGGTACAAGTGGTGATAGAATTCTAGAGAAGATGATACCTGAGATGAATGTTAGGAAGCAATAGGATGGTCCAATGCTTCCCTGTGAGTACATTTGGTTGCCTCTGTTGATCATAATATCTAGATGAATAGTTGTGGTGTCTAAATGCTATAAGGGAATCTGGTATGTCGCAAGATCAGGAGCTTTCCAACAAGATTGAGAGTCACTATTGCAAAGGTGTAGCAATGGGCTATAATAGGCCATATGGTCCAGAACCGATATAACAAAGAGTTAGGAAATCCTATTTAAGGTAAGTAGCACCATTGGTTTAGGGTGAACCGACATTGGTTTGGGAAAGATATCTTGACTTGTTCAACAATTGTCTTGAAAGTTGCTCAACCATTTGATAAGGGGCTCTTCTTTTCCTTGATGAAAAAACTGACCTTAGGAGGCTTTTAAACGTGAGGTGAGGGGATGGGTCTAATGTTAGGTTTTATGTAGGCCATTGGTTTAGGATTTAGGGTAATGAATCAAATGATGGAGGTGGTTAGGTGAGGTGCATTTAATAAAATTCAATTATATTAAATAGGTGTGTGAGGGTAGTGAATTAATTTAATGTGAATAATTAAATTAATATGTGTGTGTGTAAAATGTTATTAACTTAATTAAATTAATATGTATGGAGGTAAATGACATTAATTTAATTAAAGTAATTAAATTAAAATGTGTGGGGTGCAGGAGGTAGGTGATAAGGTATTGAGGATGAAGAAATGATTATAGAGCTAGGCTAGGGGACCAAGGTGATTACGACATGATTTCGATGTCTACAGTTTTCCCCTTTTTGTTACATAGCTTGTATTGGTAAGCGACGTGAACAAAAATAGAGTGTGGTTGCCCCAAGTGGGAATGAGGGTGATGCCCCTCAAACTAGGAATTGATGAGGTGATAGGGTGACTCAGCGAGTGGTTTGATAAAATTGGAGGTAAAACAGAATGATGAGAAATGAGGAATGGGGTAAAGGGAAAATCAGGCATATAAGTAAATGGGTAAACGGGCCAAGGTCAAAGGTAGGTGAAGTTGAATGCACACACATGTATAAACTGTAACATGGTACCAGGTTGACGAGCTTACAAACTCTACATCATCTAAGGTCAATAGGTTTATCCAAAGAAGGTTGAATTGATTCTGGTATCCAAGGTATAGGATATGGTCAGGAAACACAACATAGGTTAGGGACAGGAATGGTTAGGCATGTTCCAGTACACCAAAGGTAGGGTCAGGATAAATGATCATGACAATAGGATAGGTAAGGTCATTAGGTCAATCAACACAGGTAATAGTGCCGCAAGGTATAGTGAGCACATCAGTTCAAAGGTCACAAATAGTTTTCCAGGTCCAAGAATATAAGTCACAACACGGGTAAGGCCGAGGTGGGGGTAAAATAAGGAGGCATCCATGGCTAATGAGGTAAGGTTGAAGAAGGTGGAGGGCTAGAGGGGAAGGTGGTCTAGGGAGGTGTAGGGAAGAGTGAGGTGATTGGTGGAGGTAAGGAAAATGAGGTCAATGTGAGAATAATGAGTATGCAGCGTAATCGACATTGATTAGGAGGAACAAGGATGGTGGAGAAGAACCAATGGTGGTTAGCTAGGGCATTAGACCGACATCAGTTAATGGTTAACCAATGTCGGTTGAGTCGAGTAGGTTATAAAAAGTGAAAAACCCGTGTTTTGAAAATTCATTTGTACATTGTGAAAAGTAGAAAAGGACAAGAAGAGAAAAAAAGGAAGAGGACAAAAGAGATCGTTAGAGAGCATGGTTGGCGAGCCAAATAGGTGAGATTGATTGGGTGAGAGGTGAGGCCACGAGATCAGATCAAGTGAGATGATTGGTGGAGAGAGGTGGAGGATTTTCTTGGATAGCGGAGGATGGAGAAGGATCAGGAGGAGTGGCGCGGAGGCCGGAGGTTCCAGCACAATGGTGGTAGTGGGATCAGGTATGATTTGAACCTTTGTTTGTGATTATTTGGTTAAATTGGTTAGGATATAGGAAATATGAAAAAACGGGGGTTTGGGGGGGAAATAATTGCAAAACAAGAAAAATAGAGGGCAATGGGAATGGGGAAGGGTAGGGGGTAGGGAAAAAGGGTAATTTAGGAACAATTAAGGGTGTAAGGAGGGATTTGGGTGGGTAGAATGACTAGGAAGGAAAAAGGTAGGGTTGGGAAGTCGGTGCAGGCAACATGACAGTGACTAATGTTAGTTGACTTTTGGCTGACGTCGGTGGATAGTGACCAGTACCGGTCACAAGAATAGTGACTGGTGCTAGTCAAAGGGAGGCTGTGATCGGTCAGGCAAGACGGTGGTTAGTTATCCTATGAGGGAAAAGGGTTAAGGGAGATGGGAAGGGGTTAGGGTGGCTTAGGTGAGGGGTAGGGTAGATACGTTCAGGTGGATGGGTTTGGGTAGGTGTGGGTGAGGGTTAGGGTAGATAGTGTCAGGTGGATGGGTTTGGGTAGGTTTGGGTGAGGATTAGGGTAGATAGGTTTGGGTGGATGGGTTTGGGTAGGCGTGAGTGAGATTTAGGGTAGATAGTGTCGAGCAGATGGGGTTTGGTAGGTTTGGGTGAGGATTAGGGTAGATAGGTAGGGTATATAGGTTCGGGTGGATGGGTTTGGGTAGGTGTGGGTGAGGGTTAGGGTAGATAGGTAGGGTAGATAGGTTCAGGTGGATGGGGTTGGGTAGGTTGGATTAGTGACAAGGCCAATGGGATATGGGTGGGGAAAGAGATTAGGTCATGATGTGGGGTAAAATAGGTAAGTTGGGAAAGGTATACTAATACATTACATTTGTGGGATGCAAGCCCAAGATGAGCTGTGGATGAGGGCCCGGGTGCCACCATTGTTATTGACAGTATGGGTGAGCACGACGTAGGTAGAGTGACAACATGTTGTAGAGGTGGGATTGCTAGGGGTGAGGCACTACCAGTATGTAGTCCAGGAGGTAAGTCTTATGGTTTCCCTCATTGATAGATGGGACTCGGTAACTAACACCTTCTATTTACTGACGGTTGAGATGACGATCACCCTGGAGGACATCTACAGGATCCTGCAATTGTCCATATTGGGAGCATAGGTGTATTCTATCTTTTCAAAAGCGTATCAGGAGCTATTAGCACCCGTTTTTTGGTGAGGGTGTAGTAGACTTGACGTTCCATAGTGCTAGCATGAGCTATAGAGTGATGTATAGAGCTCATCCAGAGGAGATGAGGTTAGTGGTACTCATGATGGAGGTAGTGTGCTACTTCACACTGCCAGATGTAGAGGGTGAGAGATTCTCAAGGTCACTAATGGGAGTCCTGCATGACATGATGATACAACGGACATGGTTTGCATGGGCACCTGCATTGCTGATGTAGGTGTATAGAGAGTTATGGGCCTATGGGTGATTGCAGAGGTTCAACATCTACTGCATCATACTACTACATTACTGGGCTTATGAGCACATGGTTTGTGTTTGACCAGTGGAGTTGCCCTGGGAAGATGCATTCCCATGGAGATTTTTGAGAGTGGGGTATAGGAAGTGGGTACCAGACATGGGAGAGGCCCGAGGTGCCAGAGCTACACATGATGTAGCTTACTACAGGAGGTTATTGGAGGGGCTATTCAGGGTGGACATCATTTGGAGACCGTATGTGGGCTTCCCCTCATACAGACAGATGGCCACGGAGCTAGCTAGGCTACATATACATCTATGGATAGAGGGGAGGAGAGTAGGAGAGCATGAGTGGATACCTATAGATCAGGTTAGGCACTAGTTCTGGCTAGTCTAGGGTGTACCACCTCCGTTCCCTTAGTACAGGAGAGACGACGTGGAGAGACCTATGTCTCCACCATGACCCACAATGCTGACTAGATAGGAGGAGGAGCCTGTAGATACACAAATTGATGATGTTAGGGTTGTAAATGGGTACAAGAAGTGGTGGGTGGCATAGTTAAGAGTAGTACCACCCAAGCCAGGGTAGCTAGACTTAGCCACTATCACAGTTCAGAGAGACGCCCTAAAGGGGAAGGTGGCTACCTTGGTGATGTAGCTTGGGAGCATGCAAGGGTAGATCATAGATTCAGAGGCACAGGTTGCCACATTACAGGCCTAGATAGCGATGTTGTAGGCTCAGAGAAGGCAGGGACAGGTACCTGCACAGGTGAAGGTAGGGGGAGATGGAGATGGAGAGGAGGTAGGTGGTGATGGAGAGTAGATAGCCACCCTATAAGCGCAGGTATTGGATTTACAGGGCCAGTTGGCCACAGCACAGGGGTAGGTTATGGGTCTGTAGGGCCAGGTAATAGCAGCATAGGCACATGCATAGATTACAGGGCCGACTCAGGCTCTAGTAGCAGCACAAGGTTCAGTGTAGGTTCAGGGATAGGGTCCCATTATACAGGTACCAACATAGGTAGCGAGACCCATGGCACCCCCACAAATAGTGACCATGGTCTGATTCAGGGATGCCTTAGTAGAGGCATAATATTATCAGGATCATCTGTTAGCTACCGAGCTAGATGTGCCCTCCTATTCCAAGTACAGAGCACAATAGGCCTCCTATGAGAGGACTAGATCCCGCACTCAAAGTGTGGAGAGTACAGGGGGATGGTGAGCCCAGGGAAAGGGTCATGGTGAGGCCACTAGTGTGTAGAGGCCAGTCTCAGGTGAGGGGCCATCTGCAGGAGGTGAGGTAGGTGTCGAGCACTAGACAGGTGCGATAGAGGGGTCGGGAGAGACACAGTCATAGGGAACATTCCCCGATATCATATGGGGAGATGATTGACCCGCTATGGACTGGCCTACATGCCGAGTCATTTTTGTATGTATTATATATGAGACCAGCGTGTGTACTGAAGAGATATTATTATTTTTTGCACATGATACCAGCCTGCAAGCCAAAGATATATGAGAGACATGTGTATTTTTGAGATGAGTGTACATTATTGATACACGAAGATGTATATGAGGAGATATATAAGGTTCATTTGATTATGTGGTTGATGTGTATTTTTATTTTACTTTCTGATGATATGGATGGATTAGGTGAGTTAGGCATGATGGATTCAGGTCGATTTAGGCATGGTGGAGTTAGGGTGATGTAGGCATGGATCAAGTCAGGTTAATGTAGGCATGGATTGAGTTAGGTTGATTTAGGCTTGGTGGAGTCAGGTTGGTTTAGGCATTGATGGAGTCAGGTTGGTTTAGGCATGGATTGAGTGAGGTTGGTTTAGGCATGGTGGAGTTAGGTAGGTTTAGGCATGGATGGAGTCAAGTCAGTTTAGGCATGGTGGAGTCAGGTTGGTTTAGGCATGGATGGAGTTAGTTCGGGTTAGGCATGGATGTTTATTTCGATATTTTGGTAATACATGTTAATGCAAGTGAATGTAATGGTGTACAATGTTTAAATATGGGTTATAGATGAATATGGGAAATAATGGTAGGGGTAAAAGAGTGTATGAAACATGAGGAGTGTATGTAGGTCGAATGATGTGGATATGGGATAGAGTTCTAGGTTTTTGATATGAACAGGAAATCAGGAAAAGGTGGGGAAAATGGTTAGGGTAAAGAGTGGTTGAGCTAATCTTCAGGGCCCCATAGCCTGGAAGTGCTGCGAACATAGTCCCAGTGAAAAAAGGAACCTCAAACCAATGTAGTTCTCCCATAAGCTAAGGAAGAATATGAGAAGATAGAAGAAGAGGTAGGTAGGTTGACAGGTAGGGTTGAGTCTAGGTCAAGGTGATTTTAGGTCGATAGGTAGTGTTGATTCCAAGTCATAGGTATAATTAGGTTGAGGTCATTGATGTTTGGGTTGAGAATAGGTAGATAGGTAAAGGTAATTTTAGGTTCATTGAGGTGGGAGAAGAAAATACCAAAAGATAGGTGTTGAGGCTCTAGTCCTATATAGGAAGATCAAAAGGTAATGAAGAAGAGAAAAGACAAGAGGGGGCAAGAAAGCCACCTGATTAGCAAGTATCAAAATGTATGAAACACATCTACAAATAGGCTAATGAACTTAAGACCCTAAAGACTTTGCATGATTGATAATTCTAAGAGTAACGAATAGTCACATGATCACCAAATGTCATAGGTTCAGTAGGTCCCTTGAGGTATGAAGTGAAAAGACAATGGGTAAGGAGGTAAAGGTAATTGGGTCATAAAATGGGAAGTAGAATGCCTTGGGAAATAGAGCCAAGATCACAATAGGCAAGTCCATGACAAATTTTTTTTTTTTCTTTTTCTTTTCTTTTGAATTTTTAGATAGAATGATTGATGTGGGAAGTCTATATGGGATGAATATATGTCTCCTTGAGGTCTTCGTGAAGTTGATCGATGCGGGAAGCTTTTGATTTTTGATTTTTGAGAAAATAGTCCTCTTTTTTGATAGACTATGTAGAGAATTGCAAGATTTTATAGCTCTCCTTTGAGGGAGCAGTCTACTTATAGCGACAATTAAAGGAGGAAGATGTCTATTTGAGGGATTCATCTTTGCATTATTGGAAGCTTGACTCCAGGAGTTAATCCCTTATTTTTGGAAATAATTTTTTTGGCTTTTAAGTCATGTACTAGACTATAACGAACATTTCATTCTTGTTGAGAAGGCAAGGGTGAATGACCATGGGATCTCATATAAAAGAAGACAAAAGGTATCCATGAGAATCATGTCATGTGTAGAGTCATGGTGCACATATTTAAGATAAGGCAAAAGGGTGATGGCTAATAAGATGATTCTTGTTTAGTCATTGGAGATGAGGTGTGGAAAAGGTAAATGGTGCTCAAGGGATGAGCATGAACTAGATAAATAGTGATGTAGGACTAGAAGTCAATAATAGAATGGTCACAGATATAAGGCATTGAGGGGCTCAGGTTCATGCTTACAATCAAGTGAAGACAAGTGATAAGCACCTGATCCATAGTCATGGGTCATGATGTATGGTCCAAGCCAATTAGGAGTAAATTTTACCTGTTTGCTTTCTTTTGCTTTGGTTACATGCTGATTTTCCTTGAGGACGAGATCATCGAACTTGAAGATGCGTTCATGGACATGTTTTTCATAGGCATGCTTGATGCATTTTTGGTAGACTTGGAGATGGTCGAGGGCATGAAGATGACGTTCATCTAATAACTCAAGTTGTGTTAAACGCTCTTGGTAAGAGTAATAATCAGTAAGCATATCTTTAAGGGAGATATAGAGAGATGGGATCTGGACTTCAAGAGGCAAAACAACCTGTTGTCAAAATTTCCCCCCCTGGGTAATTTTGATAACATGCATCAGAATATTCAAGTCCTAGGAAAATTGATTGATTCAGGGCCAAAAAATCATGTTGCTAAAGTCCCCTCAAATATTTTCGAAGTTCCCTATCTGAGAGGAAAAGAGCAAGCTCTGAGAAAATGTGAAAAAAGGTTGCAGAAGGCAAGTAGGTTGATCCAGGAAAAAATCATAAAAATGACTAAGTCCTAGTCCTAGGGGCAGTCGGGACATTTGGGACAAAAAGGCCTGAACCGGCCAGCTCGGCCGAAGTAAGCACAAACAGCCCGCAAAGCAACAGGGACATCTGGGACAAAAGTACGCGGCAGGCGCGAAATGCCGGTTCGACCAAGAAAAAATTGGCTAACTGTTGAGAGAAAATCAAATGGGACAATCGGGCCAAAAAGGTGCGAACCGGCCGAACCGGCCGAAAAGAGTCAAGTCAGTCTGAAGCAAAGTGGGACAAGCGGGCCAAAAATGCCCGAACCGGCCGAATCGGCCGAAATGAGTCCAGAGGGTCAAAAATCAAACAAGACATTTGGGACAAATGGACGTGAAATGCTCGAACCGGCCGAAATGAGCACAAAGGGCCCAAAATCAAATGGGACATCTAGGACAAATGGAGGCGAAGTACGCGAAGGAGCCGAAGGAGCCGAGGACTAATCAGAAGGTGCCACGTATCCTCACAAGAGAAAAGTCAAAAATTCAAGGGGCGAGTTTTCGAGCACCAATCCGAACCAATGGGATAGTGCCATGTGTCCCAGCTAGGGCCCACAAGGAAAATTCAAAATACAGCCTGCCGAAAGGTAGAGGAGACAGAATTACATGACCAATTAGAGCCTGCCACGTGTCGTCTAGGCGGCGAAGCGCGGGAAAATATTTTGAAATCTGTCTTGGTATGTTTCATGCCCTAAATCTTCATATCACCATATCTTTTGATCCAAAGCTCGGATTTCCACGTTCTTTATATCAACGGAAAGCTACTGAGATGCTCTACATGATACTAGGATCAATCTTGAGTTTTGGTGTAGTCTAAAGAGAGAAAATCAAGAAACGGCTCTGATGTGTGGTAATGGCCAGAAGCGACCTTTCAACAACCCATTTTAATGCTAATGGGTCGCATTCTTCTTCTGCAACGGCCAGAAGTTGACATTTTAGCGGTGCCAAATTAATACAAATGGGTCGCATTCTCCTCCAAAATCGCTAAAAGTGATAGGGTATGGGTTGGTAAGATCCTCCATGCTGATTTAATGCATCTGCAATCAATGAGGAATGGGCTTGCACGTTTTCCCATGTTTTCTGTCCCCTGGGCTCGACCCATGCAATGTAAAAGCCAGATTTGGCTCATTTTTTTTTTTTAAAACAAAGAAGTTGTTCATTCTTTCAGCTCTGCTCTCCATTCTTTTCTTCTCTAGGGTTGAAAATGGAGTTCGAACCTCCTCCCTTGCTCTGTAATGGCGTTTTTGCCTTTTACTAATGGAATGATGTTCTGTACAAACTTCTGGAGCAACAAAACATGTTCTGTGATGCATCTGTCCATCCTCTCTCGTTTTTTTCTTGTTCTCTCCTTGCCTCTCTTCATTTGCAGGTATGTGTGCATGTCTAAATGTTCATTACAGGTTTGGAGCTGTGTTCATGGAGTTTTGGGACATTTTCTATGTGAAATCTATCCTTGGGCCTGTGATGCATTTGCCCATCCTTCCCATTGCTCACCTCTCTTTGTCCCATGGCAGTTTTGATAGATGTTCAACACCCTCCTTCTCTGGTGTATCACCATTTTAGTGTAGGCTTTTGCTGTTTTTCCCTTCTCTCTCTGTCTCTGTCTCCTTGGCATGGTTAGATTAGGATTAGATTAGCTTGCCTGCATTGGAATAGCTTGTGGCAGGTAGTTTAGGAGCAGGAACCAGCCTTCTCTGGAGATTCCTCTCTCAGTTTCACAAGTCCCACGCTTGGAGAGAGGTTTCCATGTTGTGCAATCACACTGGATGCCTGAACATCAACCTAGAAGCCTGATGTGTGTCCAGGGGTGCTGTGATTTTGCATCAACAGTTTTGGCACGCCGGGTGGGACCTCAGAGGTCTTTCACTTCATCTTTTGCAGGTTGATGTGTTCCTGTGAAGATTTGAGCCTTTGGAGGCACTTGCAAACACATCTGGCGACTCCATTTGGTCAACAACCATCTCTGAAGTTGCAGACCTTCCTTTCCATTCATTTCCATCCATTTTCATTCATCCTTCTTTCCATCCCTTTCATTCTTTTCCATTCCATGAAGTTGTGCAATCATGACTTCATTTCCATCATGGATTTCATATCAACAACAGCAGTATATTCCACCTCCAACAGGTTTTACAAATCCTCCAGATCAGCATGCATATTCATATGAACAGCAGTGCCAAAGTCAGTTTGGCTATGGAGCTTTCCAAGAGCAAGAGTATGCATACAATGAAGACCATCAGATCCAAGATGCTGGTCTGTTGGAGAAAATCCAAAAGATGGAGGTGGGGATGGTGCAGTCCAGGGCTCAAGCACAAATGAAAGCTTTTGGAATCGGTTATGGAGCACCTTGTCCATGGGTGGGACCTTTTCCAAGGCATTACAGCCCTCAGGAGAAGCTTGACTTCATGATTGCAATGCTGCCTTTGCTTGGCACAATGGACAGCAGAAATAGAGGGCCTATAGACTTGTTGTTGAACAACCTTGTCAATGGGTAATTTACTACACCATCATCTGGTTTTTCTCTTTCCATTACTCAAGCAGCATCATCTCATTTAAACTCCTCATCTTCTATCCCATGTGTTGAATCCATCCCTCCATCCCTCAGTCTTCCACCCCATCTCGATTCTTCTTTCCTTTTCCCTTCCAAACAGTCATCCCCTCCACAAGAGCTAACAGAAATACCCCCTCCTCCAAAGAAACAAGAGGTTTCACCGCCTCCACCACCACACAAAATTGTCAAATCAGTGGAGTTTCAACCTATCCCTCCTCTTGCATCCCCCAATTCCATGTGGGAGAGAAGAAATTGAAAAAATCAGTCATCAAGGACAACAAGAGGAAGAGCCAAAAAGAAAAGAAGTGACAGACAGTCTGAAGAGTTGGGCTCTTAGATTTGGGATGACAAAGATCCCCTTGATGGTTAAGCCTACAGAAGAGGCTAAGGTTGAACAAATGGTGGTGAGGACTGATTTTGTTGAAGAAGAAGATCTTGCAGTCCCAACTTGTCCTCTAGAGCAGCAAATTGAAGAGTTTGACTTGAAAAACTTCATGCCGGAGAAGGAGTTCAATCAAGAGAAAGATTGCCTTCAAACATTAGAGGAAGGAGAAGCTGCTCCAAATCTAAAAGAAGAGGAGCACATCCTAGCTGTGGAGGAGAAAAGTGCAGATCCAAGGGCTTCGAGCACAAAGCAAGCTACAAGAGAACCTTTAGTTCTTCTTTCCACTTCATCTCTCTCAATTTCTAGCACTGAAAAGGAGTTTGATCTCTCAAACTCAATATTGGAGAGTGAAGGGAAACCCATGGTGGTCAAGTTGCAGATCAAAGAGGACACCATGGAGGAAGTTGAAAACGAGCAGCAGGACAGCAATGAGGCAGTTTACCTGTCAGATTTTGGAGGGACTGTTTTGATGGAGAAGAGCCGGTTGAGCTTTCACCTTTCTCTCTTTCATCATCCACATTCCAAACACCAGAGCTTGCTGCCATGAAGGAGAGCTTTCATTTGCAGCAGCCTGCATCTTACAGTAGCTCTTTGGGATCAAGATTGGAAGATTTTTATCTTCCATGTTCTTCATTGGAGGAAGAGAAAAGGACAGAAGGATTCCACCATTTCTTCCACATCATCCATTCAGGTGGGTCTACAAGAAGACTCCATTCTTGGAGTTGAAAATCAGAGCTATGGGCATATCAAACGGATCAGACCTTGCCCAATTAGGTATTTGGCTTCATTGGAGCTAAAGGAGAAGCCACAACCAGTCATGCTTGCTTCTGAGCATGAGGATGAGCTACAAAGTACCAAGGATCAGCTGTCATACCTCTCTAATCCAAATGCAGAGCAACTAAAAGAGGGTATTGGATTTTTCAGTTGATACCTTGATTATTTGGGTAGAGAAGACCAGCTTCTTGTTGATTTTCCATCCATCCAAACAGCCATGATCAGTGCCAAATCAATTGCATGGCTGCCAATTTTGAAGAAAGGAAGCTATTTTGCACAACCAGTTGTAGGGTTTGTTTAGCTCATCTTTGCTTCCAGTTAGAGCAGAGTAGCTAGGTTTTCTTTCAGTAGAAGAAGTGCTTGTGCACACTCTGCATGTTCCATTTAGGGCATGTATGATTTTTAGTTTTGCACATAGTTTTGGTGTTGCTAGTTCTGCTCTTGCACAGTTCATTTCAGTGGCATCTTGGTGAAGACACTCCAGGTTCAATGGGTTTCCAAGTGGCTCAGAGGGAGGTTTTCAAAGTTTAGATCAGTTGCAGGTTGCAACTCATGACTCCATGCCCAATGGATGCTTCAAGCTACTGATCATTCATCTAGCAGGTAGATGACCCCGCTGAGTCGCCAAACTGTTGTCAAAATTTCCCCCCTGGGTAATTTTGATAACATGCATCAGAATATTCAAGTCCCAGGAAAATTGATTGATTCGGGGCCAAAAAATCATGTTGCTAGAGTCCCCTCAAATATTTTTGAAGTTCCCTATCTGAGAGGAAAAGAGCAAGCTCTGAGAAAATGTGAAAAAGGTTGCAGAAGGCAAGTAGGTTGATCCAGGGAAAAATCATAAAAAATGACTAAGTCCTAGTCCTAGGGGGCAGTCGGGACATTTGGGACAAAAAGGCCCGAACCCGGCCGGGCTCAGCCGAAGTAAGCACAAACAGCCCGCAAAGCAACAGGGACATCTGGGACAAAAGTACGCGGCGGGTGCGAAATGTCAGTTCGACCGAGAAAAAATTGGCTAACTGCTGAGAGAAAATCAAATGGGACAATCGGGCCAAAAAGGCGTGAACCGGCCGAACCGGGCGAAAAAGGGCTAGACAGTCCAAAATCAAATGGGACAATCAGGCCAAAAAGGTGCGAACCGGCCGAACCGGCCGAAAAGAGACAAGTCAGTCTGAAGCAAAGTGGGACAAGCGGGCCAAAAATGCCCAAATCGGCCGAAATGAGTCCAGAGGGTCCAAAATCAAACGGGACATCTGGGACAAATGGACGTGAAATGCTCGAACCGGCCGAAATGAGCACAAAGGGCCCAAAATCAAATGGGACATCCAGGAAAAATGGAGGTGAAGTACGTGAAGGAGCCGAAGGAGCCGAGGACTAATCAGAAGGTGCCACATATCCTCACAAGAGAAAAGTCAAAAAGTCAAGGGGCAAGTTTTCGAGCACCGATCCGAACCAATGGGATAGTGCCACGTGTCCCAGCTAGGGCCCACAAGGAAAATTCAAAATACAGCCCACCGAAAGGTAGAGGAGAGAGAATTACGCGACCAATCAGAGCCTGCCACGTGTCATCTAGGCGGCGAAGCACGGGAAAATATTTCGAAATCTGTCTTGGTCTGTTTCGTGCCCTAAATCTTCAGATCGCCATATCTTTTGATCCAGAGCTCGGATTTCCACGTTCTTTATATCAACGAAAAGCTGCTGAGATGCTCTACATGATTCTGGGATCAATCTTGAGTTTTGGTGTATTCTGAAGAGAGAAAATCGAGAAACGGATCTGACGTGTGGTAATGGCCAGAAGCGACCTTTCAACAACCCGTTTTAATGCTAATGGGTCGCATTCTTCTTCTGCATGGCCATAACTGACATTTTAGCGGCCAAATTAATACAAATGGGTTTCATTCTCCTCCAAAATCACTAAAAGTGACAGGGTATGGGTTGGTAAGATCCTCCATGCTGATTTAATGCATCTGCAGTCAATGAGGAATGGGCTTGCATGTTTTCCCACGTTTTCTGTCCCCTGGGCTCGACCCATGCAATGTAAAAGCCAGATTTGGCTCATTTAAAAAAAAAAAAAACAAGAAGTTGTTCATTCTTTCGGCTCTGCTCTCCCTTCTTTTCTTCTCTAGGGTTGAAAAATGGAGTTCGAACCTCCTCCCTTGCTCTGTAATGGCATTTTTGCCTTTTACTAATGGAATGATGTTCTGTGTAAACTTCTGGAGCAAAAAAACGTGTTTTGTGATGCATTTGTCCATCCTCTCTCGTTTTTGCTTGTTCTCTCCTTGCCTCTCTTCATTTGCAGGTATGTGTGCATGTCTAAATGTTCATTACAGGTTTGGAGCTGTGTTCATGGAGTTTTGGGACATTTTTCTGTGTGAAATCTATCCTTGGGCCTATGATGCATCTGCCCATCCTTCCCATTGCTCACCTCTCTTTGTCCCATGGCAGTTTTGATAGATGTTCAACATCCTCCTTCTCTGGTGTATCACCATTTTAGTGTAGGATTTTGCTATTTTTCCCTTCTCTCTCTCTCTCTGTCTCCTTGGCACGGTTAGATTAGGATTAGATTAGCTTGCCTGCACTGGAATAGCTTATGGCAGGTAGTTTAGGAGAAGGAACCAGCCTTCTCTGGAGATTCCTCTCTCGGTTTCACAAGTCCCACACTTGGAGAGAGGTTTCCATGTTGTGCAATCACACTGGATGCCTGAACATCAACCTAGAAGCCTGATGTGCGTCCAGGGGTGCTGTGATTTTGCATCAACACAACCTTAGTACCGTAGACCAGAGAAAAGGGAGTGGCAGGCCATGGTATCCACGAATTTATTGGTGGATCACGGAATGGTTTAAATTTTATAGTGGTCAAAGGTAGTCAACATGATGTTGACGTAACATTTGTATTCTTAAAGTATTTCATTATGACACTGATAAACACCATTGACTTGGTTTACTACCAGTTGAGAATCACCAAAGATATTAATGGATTTGACATCTAAGGCATAAACAGTCATGAGACCCAATACGAGTGCTTCGTATTCGGTGATATTGTTAGTGCATTCGAAATCGAGTTTGAATGATAAGGGCATGGGTTCACCATCAAGAGGAATAAGGATAATACCTACACCACCTCCATGCTAACATTTGGAACCATCGAAGAATAAGGTCATTTGATAAGGGTCATCATCCAAAGAGAGGTTAGTAATGGATTTGTCAGGGAAATCAAAGTTCAAAGATTGATTCCCAGAAAGAGGCACATCAGAGAGCTGGTCAGCAATGGCCTAGCCCTTGATAGATTTTTGGTGGATGAATTCAAGGTCTAGGTCAGCAAAGAGCATGAGCCAACATGCGGCATGTTGATTTTGGTAAGGTTTAGCGTACATGAAGTGTAAGGGGTCAGTGTTGGTCACAACATAGGTTTTGTGGTTGAGTAGGTAATGGTGAAGTTTGGTGGCAACAAAAACTAAGGATAAGCAAAGTTTTTCAAGGTGAATGTATCAGGTTTCGTAGTCAAGAAGGGTATGACTTATATAATAAACTGCCTACTCCCTATGTTATTCATCATGATGAATGAGCATAGCCCCTAAAGAGTGATCGGTAGTAGAGATGTACAGGTAGAAGGGTTGATCATCTTTATGTGGAATGAGTATGGGTGGCTGGAGAAGGTATTGTTTTAAGGCCTCAAAAGCATTGTGGCAGTCATCATCCCATTTGAAAGAGACATCCCTTTTGAGAAGGTGATGAAATGGTTGACAATGGTCAGATAATTATGAAATGAAACGATGAATGGACTGCAATTTACCTTGTAGGCTACGAAGTTTTTTAAGGTTAGTGGGCGGAGGCATTTCCAGAATGTCCTTGACTTTAGTAGGGTCAACTTTTATACCATGGAGAGCAACAATAAATCCTAGGAGATTTCCTGAGAGAACTGCGAAGACACACTTTTTAGGCTAAAAGAAAACACAATATTTAATGAGGCAGTCAAAGATGGTTCCAAGGACAGTGAGGTGCTTAGCAGGACATTTAGATTTGGCCAAGAGATCATCCAAATAATCTTCCAATATCTGATGCATGATATCATGGAAGATGTAGGTCATAGCCCACTGATAGGTGGCACCAGCATTTTTAAGGCCAAAAGGCATGACTCGATAGAAGAAGGTCCCCCAAGGAGTAATGAATGTGGTTTTGTGTTAATCCTCTAGAGTGAGCAAGATTTGGTTATAATCCGAGAAACCATCTATAAGTGATAGCATCTCATGGCCAGCGGTAAGGTAAACCAACTGGTCAATACCAGATAGAGGAAAATTGGTGCAAATGCAAAGTCCCCCTATCGCCTTAGTGACAAGGATGATGCTAGAAATCCATTGGGGGTAATCGATGGGTAAGATGAAGGAAACAGAGAGAAGGCGTTGAATTTATTCTTTGATAAGAAGAGCAATGCGAGAGTGCATTTTCCTCAACTTTTTTTTTATGGGTTTGGCATCGGGAATGGTTACAATATTGTGGACCATGATAGTGGGATCAATACTAGGAATGTCAGCATAGGACCAAGCAAAAGCATAGCTATGACTTTTAAGAAAAGAAGTGAGGGCTTCCTATTCAGCAGAATCTAGAAATTGGCCAATCTTGAGAATGTGGGGGTTGTCCTGAGTGTGGATTTTGACTTCGAGAGTTAATTCATTCAAAATTATTTGTGTCTCAAAAGGTAATGATCGGTGGATATAAGAGTCTTCAACACCAAGGTAGGTGAGTATGGACTCATCATCTTGACATTGAATGACATTAATAGAAGGATTATCGCTCCTATCATATTAGGATACAAGAAAGGAAGAGAGGAAGGAGCCTTGCCAACATGGTGATAGGTCAGAGGCCCCAAGGAAATGGTATTTATGACGAAAAAGGTAGGAGGGATAGATTTAGGATCTATCTACTCCGTTGGTGAAGGTGGGGTAGGTGAAGAAGGTGGAACGAGGTCAATGTCTTCGATGAGTTCAATATGGGGCTTTTGGACAGGTAATTTTGTGAAACTGATTCCACTACGATCATTGTGTTTACATGTGGTACATGAAATAATGGTGTGATGACCTTGCTCATAAAGACCAAAGCCGAAACCCTTCCAGGCACAACGGTGTAAGAAAGTGTGAGCAAAGCGGTGATTGGTAAGCGACTGAAGGTTAGCTGAAAAAGGTCGGGTTTGTGATGGTGGTTCAGGTGTGTAAGTGGAAATATCAAGTCCCCCATAGGTAAGATGGGTACAGAGGTGGGGAGGACCATAACGGAGATGCTCACCTATGTGGTGATCATAGTGAGGATGTTGGTGAAGGTTTCCATACTCTTGTGGAGTAAGGAATGTATTGACATTATACAGGTGATACTCCCCCATAGTGAGACGTTGAAAAACACCTTCCAAGGGATCAGTGGTTGATATATTGGTGGCTAGAATGGAGGAAGCATTAGAAGTTAGATCAACAGAGGTGTCGGTTAGTTGGGAAGCTGATGTGTGATTGGTAGAAGTGACAAAAATAGTGGGAATAGGAGATTTGGGTGAATGTGAGGTTACAATGGCGTTAGTGGATGGGGTCGTGTGTGAAGAGGATGTAGGAAGGGAGGTAGATGCCTTAATGGGTACAAGGACATCATTGGGCTGGTAAAGCATGTTATAGGTTTTGAAAGGTGATGGGTCAGCTGGAATGGTATAGGAACGTCCTTCATTCTCGAACTTTACACATCAGTGCAAAGTAGAAGGAATACAACCCATGGCATGAATCCAAGGTCTGTCACACAAAAAATTGTATTGAAACTCCCCTTCCAAAATGTATAATAGCTCGGGAATAGTACGAGGACCCACACAAATGTGGAGGATGATAGTGCCGAGTGTAGAGGTGATATGTTCATTGAATGAATGCAACATGACTGGATGTTTATGCATGCAATTGTTGGGTATGTGCATTTGTTTGAATTTGTGAGAGGAGATGATGTTAATGCTGGCACCCCCATCGATCATAACACGTCGAATGTATATATTATCGATATGGATGGAGATGAAAACTGTAGGATCTGGGTCATCGGTTTGGTGGGGGATAATTTCATCATCCAAGAAACTAAGGATAGAAACTTGGTGAACAGGTGGAGGTTCTTAGGTAGATGGCAATTTGGTGAGAGAAGCGACATGATGAGGTGTGATAATAGATGCTACAGGTGTGGGGTCATTAGGTAAAACCTCAATAGATTGAAGGACCTCCATGATAGCTTGATGATGTGACTCTGAGGTTTGGATGAGATCATATAAGGACATTTTGAGGGGAGATTGGTATAGTTTCTTGAGCATGGTACAAGGGTAGCAGATAGTTATCTTAGGTATGGGTATAGATGGTATGTTGGGTATAGGATTGGTTGGTGGGTCAACTACCCTTTCTTTTCCCTTTTACAAACATGTAGTGATGTGTACCATGTTTATTTGAGGGAAGTTGGAAAATGGAGAAGGTGTAGGGTAAGTGGTGTAGAGACATGAAGGGAAAAAACCTACTGGACGAGAAAAGCCTTGTGAGGTTAGTTAGACGCAATGACATTTGGGTGGTGGCGTGGTAATTTTTCTGATGTAAACCATGTTAATTTTAAATTTTGGAGATGGAAAGGAAGGTTGTGGTGGTGAAGATGGAGGTTGTGGTATAGTTGTAGGAAGAAGATGTGAAGAAGGTGGTGGGAGTGAAATAGGTTCATCATCTAGGAGGTCATTGTCATCAAAATTGGAGTTAGAAGGACATAATTGAATAAGGGAAACCTTCAGACGCTTACATTTCTCAACATCATATCCTTGGACATGATGGTAAGCACAAATTTTAGTATCATCAAACCCTTTTGGATTAGGTTTAAGAGGGTTATAAGGTCTAAAAGGGGGGAGGGTGATAGCAGAGCTTTCCAGGAGGTTAGCCAAGATGGTGGCATATGATCCTACCAGTGGATCACAATGTGAAGTGAAAGTAGGTTTGGTTGGAAGATTGGGTAGTTGTGGTGGTAGTTGAGGTAATGTAGTCTTAGATTTGGGTTGTACTTTCTTTGGTGTAGGTGCAGTAATAGAAAGAGAGGTAGGTTTAACCACCTCCTTGGAAATTAATGGGTTTTTTTATTGTTGGTGTTTTTTCTTAGGTAGAGGTGTAGGGGGAGCACGTGATTTAGATGGCAAGGCATATGGTGGGAGAGGATGAGTGACCCAAGGGGAAAACTGAGGTGTAGTGGTAGGTGTTGGTCGAGGTCGAGAGGGGGGTACAGGTGAGGTGGAAGAAAATGTCATGGGTAGTGAATTAGGTATAGAAGGTAATGATGGTATAGGAGGCAAAGAAGTTATAGATGGTGATGAAGGACATAAGGTTCACCTAGGTAGAGCTATAGGCTATGGTAAAGGGGTCAAGGGAATTTTAGGTTTACCCTTGGAGAGAGTATATTTTGTTAAGGTAGAGGGGTGAGGTCCCAAGATGGATGGTAAGGGTGAAGGTGATAAAGGTGTAGTGGGTGAGGTCGGTGTGTGCAAATTATAAGGTTGGGTTTTTTGTTTAGGTTGATGAATTAGTTACATATGTATATGGGAAGATGTGGTCTAGTATATCCTTACAGGAGGATATGCAAGGTTTGATGTGGGTGTGACCCCTAGAACACTAGTGGGTTTAGATACAAGAGATGGTGTTGGAACATGTCGGCTAGTAGGTAGAGAGGTAGGTATAGATGAGGATGATGCAATAGAAGATGTATCAAGAGTTATGTTCATGTGTGGTTTGGGTTGTTGAAACTTCTTTAGATAAATGGTAGAGGTGTCAGTGGAAGATGATTGCATTTGGGTCAAGACCGGGAGTAAGAGACACCCCCAAAGTGAAGACCTATCAACATAGTCCAGGCGGTCAACCAAACAGGAGAACGGAAATGTGGTAGATGAGGTAGATGTGGAGTGAGTGGTAATTCCCATAAAATGTGTTTGAGAAATAGGGAATTCACTGGCTTTGGCCTCTATAGGTAAGAGAATCAAAAGTAGGTCTATAGGATCTTGGGTAGCTGATGGAGAATGGTCACCAAGTGGTAACGAAAAATATATTGGATCCTGTATAGGTGGAGAAGATGACGGGTAAGCGGTTCACTCGGTAGGGAGGCTAAAGGGGAAATGATATCGGTGCTAATGAGAGACTCCTCCGCAGGTGTACGTGGAGGTGAAGGGCTTTCCTCTATGGGTAGAGGAACAGATAAAGTAGGTTCCTGTGTTGGTAGAGGATTTCGGTCTAGGATTTCCTTGATGGAGGGGATAAAAGATATTTGGGAATCAAGTGGTAAGTCAGTAAAGATAACATGTACCTCTTGTGTATTACTTTCATTGTGTGAGGCATCACGAATTTGATCGTTAGATGGGGAATGGTTTCTTAAATATATGAAGGTCTTGATTAGTGGGTGCATTAGTGTTATCTAGGACTAACTTGCCACTCTCAAGCATTCCCAGAACAATGTTCTTAAAGGTGATACAATTGCTGTCAATGTGACCATTTACCTAGTGATAGTTACAATAGTCATTTTCCTTGTACCAACCTGGTATGGGGCGAGAGGGGTCAAAACCAGTATCTGGTTTGATAGGAGGAAGGGTGATGGCATTAGCTTTAATAATATTTTCTAAAACAAATGAATATGGTTCCCCAATTGCTGTGTATTTATTTTATTCTTGTTTGAATTGGAAGGCTTAGACCTGTGATAGGTTGGATGAAGGTATAGCATGATTGGATGGATGGGTAGGGCTAGCCTTAAGTACCACTACATTGGTAGTCCCCTTGGCTTTGGAATAGCTCGTCTGAGGTTTTGAGGAAGAGGAAGTATCATGTGATTTAAACGAGTTTTTATTTCGTAATTATATCTTCTTCTCTTTGGTGGCGAGAATTTTGAGCTTACGTGCCATGGTGAAAGCCTCATCAAATGTCTGGAAGTTTTGCACCTATAAGGTAGGTGAGATATATCTAGCACAGGCTTGTGTGAAGAGCTCTATGAGTTCAATTTCTGGTAATTAGAAAGTGATTTGGTTGATTAGGCTACACCAACGAGTGACAAAATATGTGATAGATTCATCATCATATTGACGTGTGGAGTAAAGATCGGTCATGGTAACCTTCTTGATGATGTTAATCAAAAAATGATCCAAGAAGGCTTGAGCTATTTGGTTGAATGAGAAGAAGGAATGTCTAGGTAATCCACTATACCAGTCCAATGATGGACCAGTTAGGGACATGGGAAAGGTTCACAAAAGCAAAGCATCATCATGGGTAATTAAGTAGCACCCATGTTTGAAAGATAGAAAATGTTGTTGAGGTTCATCCTTACTATTAAAGTGGTTAAACTTAGGCATCTCCCAATGTACGGGATATGGTTGAATGTGAATGGATGGGTGAATAGTCTCATTACAAATCTCATCATAGGTGAGAGAATTGTAGGTGCCCGAAACAGATGCTTCTAATGTTTGCATCTTGTCCATGATTAACTTGATAAATTCATTGTTAGGCTGTGAATATTGGGTACCCCTGGAACAAAAGGAGGTTGTTGTGGGACATGTGAAGAATAGGACATTCTAGAATATGGTGGTGTTAAATAAGGAGGTAGGAACTAAGAGAAAGATATAGAGGGTATATATCTAGACTGAATGATAGATGAAACAAGAGGCGGCTGGTAGTAGGTATGTGAGGGTAGGACACTCGTAGTGACCCTAGTAGAGATGGGAGGTAGAGATTGGGGAATAGAAAGGATGACGTTTTGAAATGGGGTAGAGGTTACCAACACCATGGGTGGTAGCATTATAAATGGTATATATGAGACAAAAAGTGTGGAGGATGTCATTTTTTGGGTGTTGGATGAAGGTATGGTGGAGACTACGGGTGCAATAGAGGTGGTGGATTCGGTGGTCAAAGCTGGCGTTGGACCAAGATGCGACACAACTAGGGATAAAACAGGCGAGGTCACCATGGTAGGAGGTGGAGCCGAGGTGGAACTGATCATTGGGGATGGAGATAAGGATACAAGCATGCCATAGATCAATTGACCCAAGGCATCTCGAGTTGAGGCATGGGTGAGGTAGTGGCTCAAAACAACTGGATTCTAATCCAGAAGTCATGCAAATTCCATGTCACCTATAGGAATGGTGATAGGTTGATTGGGATCCATGGGTGATGAGATGGAAGGTGGTGAAGGACTAGATGATGAAGGGCTAGGTGGGAGCAGCAGTTGACTAGCGTCAAATATTAGGGCACTCGTTAGACTATGGGTCAACACCATGTGGGTAGGAACTGATTTGGCGAGACTGTATTATGTCTGAATGACACATAACACAACATAACTAGGAAAATAGTCAATGGTGAATGAATCAGGTTGGCTGGTGAGCTATAAAACAACACAGGGTGACTGACGGCGGTTCAGGTAAATTGATGTTGGTTAGGCTTAACCAGTGTCGGTCACTGTGAAAAACCAACAATCTGTTAAATGATGGTCCAAGACTGATAATTTTCACACAGGATGAGACATAAGGTGACTGTGATTGAAGTAATGATAATATGGAAGGTGATAGGATCCTTTTACAGCTCAGAAAGTGAAATAGGTATCTTTTGGATAGGTATCCAAGAAGACTTTAGACCGACGCCGGTTGGGTTAAACCAATGCCGGTTAAAGGTAACTGTAGCCAGTTACTGTGAAATTGAAATAGAGAATAAGAAAGATGGTTGTGATTTAAAAATATGGTGTTGAATCAAACCCAAAAGTCTATGAATGATGTAGATGTGGTCTAGGCACACTTCAGACGAAGTTAGAATACACCGACTATGATTGGGAGTGTGCAAGAAAAGACAAAAATAATGATCGAAAGTTCTCACCTCAGAACAAAAATCAAGTAGAACACTGAGAAAGAATGTTCCTAGAGTGCCTATTCTATTACGTTTGATCAACTTATGCTATTTATATGGACTGACTTTTATGAATAGAATAATAGAATTTCTTGGTGAGGAAGGCTTCCTACAAAGAAAGAATTCTAAAGGGTGAGGTTTCAGGAATGTTATGGTGAGGACGGGCTTCACTCTAAAGTATGAATTGACAGAGCAGCAAGCTGGGTGCCCACTGTACCGTGATCATGTGATCACCTATAGCTTCTTCAAGGTAGGATTTTGTTTAAGAATGTATGTATTTTGAATTTTTGTGTGGTTTGGTAAGATTCAGAGAAAGAGAAAATGATATAAGTTCTTTTCTATGATTTGTTTGTCAACCATCAGCTGGTCATGACTTCCAATGTATAGGTTGCCCTCAAATAATGTGAGCTAATGAGTTAAATTAGAATGGAATGCACTTGTTTTAAACCCAAATCAAAATGATGATATTTGATGGAAATAATAGATGAATAGGAAGATGGATGCTCTTTCACTAAAATGCAGAAAAGAAGAATAAGAAGGTTCTTTTTAAATACACCAAAAGAAATGTGTCTTTCAGAGCAAGTAGAAAGAAAAGAATATTACCAAGGTGAAAATTTTAATGTGAATGCTACTTAGAAGGGAAACAAACACACACAAATTTTCACCTAGGAATGAAGAAAAATGCAAGGAACCCCGAATGGGTCCCACCGGGCGTGCCAAAATGTTTCACTTGATTTCTTAGTTTTTTGAGAAGTACTTGACGAAACAAATAAGGTAAAGGTGGTAAGAGGAATACCTAGTTTGAGATGGTTGAAGGTTATATGCGCAAGTATTTGAATTCTAAATCAAAGCGATTATGAGACCTTCCTTTTGCCTAGGAGGAACTACCTATATAAGAATCAAAATAAGACCACCAAAGAGAGTTAAACAATATATGCAGTGGATTGCCTAGCATATGCTAGATCCTGGAAGTGCGATACTTCCTAGGTGGCTGTCAATCCACTATTTAAAACAATTTAATGATGAAATAAAGTAAATATTGTCCTACTGTAGTTTAATATGATTTAGGCATCTCATACAAATGCAATAGGTTAGATCAAATCTAACAGGATAGGCTAGAAGGAGATCCAGAGGTCAAGTAGGCTGGTTATAGGTCAATCTGAGCTAACAGGCTAGGTTAGATATAGATCTGAAGGTTAAATAGGTATTCAAATAGGTATATGTCAGAAACAAGTTGTTATTCTAGAAGAAATTAGGTGACATAGAGGCCGACCATGGTTTGATGGAACCGATGATGGTTTTACTTTAACCAGCGACGATTAGAGATAATCGATGACGGTTAAGTCGAGGTTGGTGGAATCACATAGTCTGGGATTTTGGCATATTTGGGACAAAGTGGAGTCGATAGAAGATGAGGATTGATCACAGAGGGGGTGTAGATATGCTGTGAAGGTCTGAGACTACTGAGGAGGTCAAAATGGGAAATTGGGCCAAGTATTAGGATGATTTGGTATGGAAGGTGGCTGTAACTGGAGAGAGGGAATGGATAGAAGGTAAAAGACTAGGTTCCTTTACCATAAAGACTACAGCTAATGATAAGAAAATGAAACAGATTGAGGGAGGATACTTACTCTTCTATGAGGTACATGTCTAAAGAATAATGAAGAAGTTGCTACATTGGAGGATGCTAGGAAGAAATTTTCACTGTTGTGACAGTGTATTTGGTTGCCTTTGTTGATCACAAATCAATATTTGTTCTGCTATCGCATCTAAAGAGATCAAATTCAAGATCAAGAGTTTTCCAACAATAACCAACCCGTATTACAAATCTATAGATGGATCTAAATAGGGCATTTGGTCTATTCTGATATAACCGGCATCGGTTTAGGGTGAACTAACATCAGTTTGGGTGAGATATCTCGGGTTGTTCAACAATTGCCTGGGAATTTACTCCGCTATTTGATAAGGGTCTCTTCTTTTCCTCGGTGCTAAAACCGACCTTAGAAGGCTTTTAAATGTGAGGTGAGGGGATGGGTCTAATGCTAGGTTTTATTTAGGCCATTGGTTTAGGATTTAGGTTAATGGGTAAAATGATAGAGGTGGTTAGGTGAGGTGCATTTAATAAAAGGAAATTATATTAAATAGGTGTGTGAGGGTAGTGAATTAATTTAATGTGAATAATTAAATTAATATATGTGTGGGTAACAGGTTATTAACTTAATTAAATTAATATGTATGGAGGTAAATGGAATTAATTTAATTAAAGTAATTAAATTAAAATGTGTGGGGTGCAAGAGGTAGGTGATAAGGTGTTGGGGATGAGGAAGTGATTATAGGGCCGTGCTAGGGGACCAAGGTGATTACGACACGATTTCAGTGTCTACACTAGCATTGATAAGACCAAAAGGCATTCTCTTGTAAGAAAAGGTTCGCCATGGAGTAGTGAGAGTAATTTTGTGTTGATCTAGGGTATTGACTTCCACTTGATTGTATCTAGAGAATCCGTCAAGCATATATAACATCTCAGAGCCTGTGACAACTTGCAAAACTTGATCCATCATGGGGAGAGGATATTTGTCCTTTAGAGAGGCCTGATTCAAATTCCTGAAATCCACATAGATGCGAATCTCACCATTCTTCTTCCTGACAAGCACAATGTTGTAAATCCATGTTGAATGATGTATAGGGAAGATGATATTTTCCTTTAACAACTTCTTGATCTCTTGAAAAATAAAGTTAGCAACCTTGGGATTGTATTGCCTTTATTTCTACTTGAATGGTTTGATTCCAGGTTATAGAGGGATAAAGTGTTGCATCTCATTTGGCTGGAAAGCTTTGAGATCATCATACGAATAGGTAAGAACATCAACATATATTTAGCATATTTAATGCCTTCTTCTCCTCCTCTTGAGTGCAGAATTTTCCAATGTTCACCATCTTGGGTTCATCAAGAGTCCCAATTTTAATATTTTCACATTCAAAAGACTACTGATCTCCTTGGGAAGGTTTAGACTTAATGTACCTATCATGCTTATCAAACAAATCTTCCAAACTCACTAGCCCTTTATGGATCTTGTTACCTTTTAATTTGAGACATCCATCTTGATCAATCTCTTCCTTGATATCTCCTTCATTAGAGGATACACACTCTCGAGGCAAGGTCTCAGTTCCTTCAAAATACAACTGGTAAAAATTATCCTTAAGCTCTAAGACTGAGAGCAAGTATTGTTCATCACTGAAAACCTACCGGTTATTTGCATTATCTGGTACACTGGGCCTATGAATCATTTCAATGGTAAATTTCTCCAAAGAGAAATCTGGGTGAGGAATCACCAAAGATCTTGAGATAACTAGATAATCAGCTCTAGTGTTCCTTTTTCTTAGCACAAATTCAATGGAGAAAGCATCAAGAAACTCAATGGAATCCTAAACAAGATTCCTATAATGCTTCAATATCCTATTCTTCACTTGAAAAAGATATCTGACTTGTTTCACAATCAACTCTGCATCACCATGAGCACAAAGATTCTTGACTTCCATTTCCTTTGGCATGTTCAATCCAAGTATGAATGCCTCATATTCAGTTGTATTGTTTGTATTTTCAAAACAAATCTTGAAATAAAAAGGATGAATGTTCCCTGCTAGAGAGGTCAACACCACTCCAACTCTAGAACCAACTGAAGAGCAGCTTCCATCGAATTCCAGAGTCCAAATGCCACTGGGATTAGGAATCACTCCCTTCGGAAGTTTTTCCTCATCTTGTGACATGATCATGTAGTTACCATGCCCTATATCTTCATAGAGTATTTGTGCTTTTGGATCATCGGTCTTTTACACAATGTATTCAGTTTGTTTCTCAGGTAGCAACTTCTTCATTTTTCCATTGATTGGGATCAAAGCATGTGACCAATCCATTTGAATTTCACCTCCTACCTCCTTACAAAAATTTCTACTCAACAACATCCCATATAAGGGAGGAATATCAGTTACCAAAATGGTGGCTAAGACCCTTTTCTCTAGAAAAGTAACAAAAGCTACTTGTGAATATTTAATTCTTCCAACCCAAGGAAATTTTCTAATCTCCATGGAATAGCAGGAACTAAAGGCACATGTTAGAATCAAGCCCAAAGCATGAGCTACTTTTGCAATAATTACATTGTCTTATGCTCCTGAGTCTATAACGTAATTACTGAGTTTATGGCCAGCTATGAGAAGAGTCACATAGAATGGTTCACTTTTCTCATTAGGGGAAGTGACTACAACCATAAGCCTTGATTGAGGTGAGGAACAGGAAGTGGGAAAAATACCCTTAGAAGTACTAGATGAGACTTTGGATTTGGAATTGATAAAGTTTACCATTTTAGAAAAATCTTTTGGATGGTTTTGGTAAAACTTTGCCTCTGAAATTTGGATTTTGTTCCTTTTAAGGTGATCAATGATATCAAAAGATCCAGAGGTAGATGGGGAATCATTGCTAGGAACTTGAGAGACATTTTATCTACCAGTTTTAGGATTTGAAGGATAGAGAGTTTTGGAAAAATAATTATAAGAAGAAGGATTAGCATTACTCACCTTTTGTGTGGAGGCAGTGGGAACATGATCTCCTCTTGTTGCAACCACTGGAATAGTTATAGGAAACTCCTTATATTTCTTATCAGGTTGCATCACTTTGTCTATCTTGTTTGCTTGCTCCTAAGTCATGACAACATATGACTCACTATTCATCTCTGCCACTCTTTCATCATATTCATCTTCATCATCCATACCTTCAGTGGTGAGGAAATGAACTTAAGATCCACCAAGCTCTTCCAGTTCTTCATCGACCTCTTCTTTTGGTTCTTCATAGATTTCATTACACTCCTCATCATTAGGTTCTTCAACTTCACAAGTTACATTGACTGGAACCTTGATGGTTGGGCCTTCAATAGCTAATCTAGTCTGAGAAGAAGGAAAATAGTTCTTGGGATGAAAATCCTTCCTTGGAACATCTTGGTAAGGAGTATGCTAAGCCAATTATTTCTTGAGAGTAATGAGATCATTTGCAAGCTTCTATACTAACTAATCAAAATTGGCTCTAGGGGAAGAGGATTAGGAAGAAGCTTTAGATTTGGAGGGTTCTATTTTCAATTTACCAGATATGATTAAATCATCTTCAACACTGATATCCAAATGTTGATCAGCATCCAAATTTTCAAGGTTATCTCTCCTTAGTGCATAACTCACTTCAGGAAATTAGGTGTTGAGAAAGAAGCACTTTTGGATTTCATCCACTCAACAAGTGTTCTCTGGAATTTTATTAATTAGCTTGTTGAATTTAGCCAAAAAATCCCTCATGGGCTCAAATGGTTCCTTCTTGATATGAGAAATTTGTGCTAACAGAGCATTTACATCTTTAGCAAGTTTGAAATGCTGCTCAAACTAATTTTTCATTGTATTCCAATTAGTGATCATCCCAATAGGGAGATGATAAAACTAATCAACAACATTGTCATGTAATGTCTCCATAGAAATCCTAACAGAGACATATTCATTTTCAACCCGAAGAATCCCACATGCAACAATGAAGGCTGCAATGTGTTCATCTAGATGAACTTTCCCATCACCCCTCAACTTGGGAAAAAATTTCTTGTTACCCCTAGGTAACTCGTGCAATGGATGAGGAATAGCAAGAGGCCCAACCTGTTGTCCCCAAGGCAAAGGGGCTACCATATTTGGAAAAATTGACTGAAGGGGAACTAAAACACTTGAAAGTATCAAAGAATGGAGATTAGGAATGAGATGTTCCTGAGGAACACTATCCTTGGAATTTATATCTTTAACATGAGTTGTGCTTGTAGAATGAGTTCCTCTGTTCCTTCTTGCTAAAACAGAGAATTTTTATTGCTCCAGAAGATGAAAATGGGAATTCTCAACCCCGAGAGCTTTCTTCCCACGTGTATACTGTAGATTCTCTAGACCAACAATGACCTTGAAGTTTTTCTTTTAGAAAGGGATCCATTTGAAATGAAATCCCTAGAAAAGTCACCAAAAACTGTTGGGTTTTAAAATGATACTTGTACAAAACCACAGTCAGGGGATAGCAAGTCCCTCCTCTTTAATGGGATAGGTTCCCTTATTGAAAGAAAGCAACAAAACTTATATACAAATATGCAACTTTCAAAGTGTGAATTCCTGATAGTTTGAAATGTTTTATGCCGAAAGATCATCAATATGAAAGAATGGAAGAATTAAGGAGATGAAAGAGGAAGAACATGACAATACCTTCAAGAGATATAGATAGCAAAGTATAACCTTATACATATTGAACCATAGAGATGTAAAATAGAATCATTCACTTACATAACCAATATAACTCCAAAGACACAAAGTTCCATAAATGATATAAACAAGAACACAAAATTTCTTATCATAAAGATGGATGATTCCCAAATTTCAGACAAAGAAAGAAGAAATAGCAAAGGAAGAAAGGGAAAAACTTCTGTATTGATTAATTCAAATATATCACCTTTATAGAGTCTTAGGATCCAACCCTAACAATGGCTTGGAGAAGCCATTAAAAATCTCCCAAGAATGGTTACATTTAGTTACCAAAATGATGAAACTAATTCAAGAAATTGACATCTGAGTTTCTCCAATGCCTCAGCCATTTCCATGTCTGGTGGCAAAACTAGACGCATTGAATTGCATCAGTTCAATCTTCCTTTGCAAATTTTTAATTTGAGCCGTCCACGTGGGAGAGATTTAAATAGAAGCAGGCCTAAGAACGCATTTTGCATTTTGTGCTTTTTAGAGAAATAGCACTTCAGAACATTTTGACCCGCCCACCCACTTTTGATATAGGCCTAACATGTGGCTTTACGTGAGTGGCGACGGAGTTACAGCTCACTTTTTACAATTTTACCTCTTTTCAATCACATTCTCAAAAACTCAAATTGCTCTGCCGACCCACTTCCCCACTTTAACTTTTAAAGCAGGCTCAACATTTGACTGTATCCCTTAGTATGGGTGGGGTTGTGGGTCACTTTATAACTTTAAGCTCTTTATGGAAATAAATTCCAAATTCCCAAATCACTCCGACGGCCCACCTTCACACTTTCAATTTTGATGTGGGATTAATATTTGACTTTATCCCTTATGGAAACAAAGCCAAAATTCTTAAATCACTTTGATGTCCCACTTTCCCATTTTGAATTTTTAATGGCAACAAAACAAAACAAGGGCCCACCTCCCTACCTTTACTTGAAACGTGACCACGTATCCATTTTGTTTGGCGGGGCTGCATGTTTAACGCTGGACATGTGGAGGCTTAACCCACATTTGGGACCTTCCCCCAGATTTTGCCTTTGAAGTTGCACCAAGCTGACACATGGAGGCTTCTGCTAGTTCTTTTATACTTATCCAATCTAGGCCTACTGCCCCACTTGACTTCCTTTTGACCCTATACACATGGAGAGCTGGTGCTCATTTGAGTTTCCGCTTTGGATTCACCTCCTGAAAGGGCACCGAGATGACTCATGGCTCCTTCCATCAGTCCTGGACTCTTCAACAGCTAACTATATCTCTCCTTTAACTCTGACCACATGGAAAGTTGGCACTCATTTGGAGATGGCCCTTTGGTTTCACTTCTGAAATTATGTTGTTAAGGCACGTGGAGGCTTCTACTAACCCTCTTGTACTTAGTTAAAAAACCAGCTCTGTCCCTTTGTCGGACCTGAGAGACGTGGAGGGGTGGCGTAAGTTTTGGGAACCACCCTTGGCTTTGACCGTTGAATTTATGCTAGTGAGACACATGGTGCCATCTATTGAACCTTCCATACTTAGCTGATTTGGGCTTGTTCTATCTTCATTTCGGGCCTAGGACACATGGAAAGCCTATGCTTATTCGAGGACTATCCCTTTGGGCCCTTCCCTAGGAGTTGCATTGTTTAGACGTGTGGAGGCTTCCGCTACCACTTGAAACATGGCCACGCTACATCTAATCAAATATGTCCACGTACCCATGGATGTTGGGGCAAAAATTGATAGGGAAGATATGCCTGTCATTTATGACTATGGAAAAAATAAAAGGAAAGGGAAAACCCCACCTTTATGGCCAAATTTCTAATTATTCTCCATGGAATGTAAAACTACAAACAATACCAGGCTCGACGCGATCCATTAATCCAAGGTACTGACTCAAAATTTTCAAAATTTGACTTCAAAAAGAGGGGAATGTTGAGTGCGTCAACAAGGAGTACCCAGAAGAAGAACCATCACCCGCAAAGAGGTTTGCCAAATATACTTGTGAGACCATGACAACCACTCACAAGGTGCACATACAAAAGTGGTACAAGTGCATGAGGGATGCATTCGAGGTGGGATGGAGGATTCCAGAGCAACTACCAGTGCTCTTAGATGGAGAAGAAAATTTTTCAGTATACCATCACTTATGTATTGGTAGATTTAAATTGATAGATGAAACAATGAGTCCTTGGTGTAAACTTCATTTCTCCTTCACTGTGCAATACTTTCAAATGGGGGTGAAAAAGTTCAAAGAGGCCAAGAGACTAAGGTTCAACCTTAGTGAGGTGGATCAAGATCACAGAGAGCTACACAAGAAGATCGTCTACCCCAAAAAGCATACATACGTGGAAAATTATCTATCCCATGAAGTCTAGATGATGAAGCCCCTGATTTTATCAATTATAGGAAGGACCATGATGCAAGTGTATCTACACATTAGGAAAAAATTTCAAAAGGGCGCATACTTGGAAAATAATGTATCCATCCCTGAAGACCCTACATGAAGGAGGATGTTTCACTATTTTCTTTACATTTTGAATGATGAAATAGATAGGGTTATGGGTTAGGAGGAATACCTATTAAATGGGTTGGTTAGAGGTTGATGCATGCATTCTGACTTCTCGATCCAATGCTAATTGTGAGATCTTCCTTTTGGCTAGGAGGAACTACCTGTAATAGAAAAAAGACCACAAAAGAGAAGTTAAATGATATACGACAGTGGAATGCCTAGCGTATGTTAGTTCTAGGAAGTGTGATACTTCCTAGATGGATGTCAATCCACTATTTAAAAAAATTAATGCAATAAATAAGTAAATTCCTACTCTAGTTGATATGATTTAGGTATCTCATTCAAGTATGGTCATGAATAATGATTTGGGTCTAGGTAGTGAGGTCATGACATGGGTAGGGATAAGGTACGGGTAAAATAACAAGTCCCAAAACTCTATTAAGGAAAAGTATAGGTAATGTAGGCTTGGAGGTAGGTTGCGATAAGGGTCGCTAAGGGAAAATGGTGACTGGGTTGGTTAACTTAGAGCAGAAATAGGAAAGGGTATTTGACAAGAGTATGATAGGTAACTGATGGCGGTCATATTGAACCATTTACTGTCTAGGAAAACTAACCACAATTTGCTAGGGCACACGATTGATGTCTATTTAAGTACAACCGACCACGGTGTGCTAGGGGACATGACCGATGTTAGTCTAGGTATAATCGACGATGGTCAGGTCGATGTGGGTATATAAAAAAGGAAAAATACATATATTATGGATTCGTTTGTATGTTTTTGATTTTGTTAAAATTACGAGAGCATGATACTTTTGTGCCTTTTCGAGAGGAAAGTACATGGGGCCATACCGAGCTGAGGTGGATAGATCCGGTTGGAGAGGAAAGCCAAGTAGACGGGTCCATGAGATCAGATGGAGGGAAGTGATTGGTAGAGAGGTTGGAGGGAGGTTTTGGCATGGCAGAGGCAAGAGATGGTTTAGGTGGACCACTGGTATAGTGGTTATACATGCCACCAAAGAGGTGACATTGAGATGAGGTAAGATCTAATCCTTTCATTGTAATTTGATATAGGAAGAAGGAAATGTAGAGAGGTTTACGTAGGGAGGTTCAAATAATTAAAATGTGTGGTTAAATGAAGGAAAGAGGGTGTGGGAAAGGTCAGAGGTAGGGGGAAGAGGGTTGGGGAGGGACTTAGGTGAGGTATGGGTAGGTTCATAGGGAAAATGGGAAAGAAATTAGGTAAAGGGAATTAGGTTTTTAGGTTTGGGCATGGTAACAGTGATCGACACTGGTCAAGGTTTGGATGACGTTGGTATTTTCACATCGACATCAATTGGGTATGAGGGGAACCAATGCCAGTTATAAGAGAATAGTGACAGTCAGGAGTAACCGGTGCTAGTTAGGGTGAAAAGGCTAGAGGTCTAGGAAGGTAATGGGAGGGGTTGAAGGTTAATGTTGGGTAAAATCAAGTTTTAATAATGTGTGTGATTGGTTGAATGTAGGCCATGGACCAACTACGGATGAGAGATAGGGTACCTCCCTTACTCGTGGAGGTATGTGGGAGTGTGACAGTTGATGAGTGGTGCCATGTGGTAGAGGTTGGCCTGAGTAGGGTCAGAAACTACCGACATGTAGTCCAGGAGCTAAGGTTTTATGGTCCCTCTCATCGACATATGAGACTCAGTGACCAATAACTTCCATCTGCCAACATGTGAGATCACAGTCACCTTGGAGGATGTGTATAGGATCCTATGACTACTAATAGTGGGGACACAGGTGTATTCTATCTCCTCATAGGCCTTTGAGGAGTTGATGCTGACCGTGTTTGGCAAGGAGCTGGCACAGTTGAGGTTCCATAGTGCCAGTATGAGCTATGGTGATATGTACTCCAGGGCCCATCCAAAGGAGATGAGGCTGGTAGTGTTGTTGATGAAGGTAGTTTGCTACTTTGCACTACCGGATGTAGAGGGTCAAATATTCCCATGATCCTTGATGTGTGTTCTACACAACATGGTGGAGGAAAAGACTCATTTTACATGGGTGCCCACATTCCTGGTACATTTGTACACAGAGCTATGGGCTTATGGGTGGCTACGAAGGTTTAGCTTGTGTTTTTCTTTCCTACTTCATTGCTGGACATATGAGTACAATGTGTGTGTGCATCTAGTCATTATGCCCTAAGCTAATGCATTCGATCCAGGTTTTGTTTGGGTGGGCTTCAGGCAATGGGTTCTCTGCAATTGGGGAGTGCCGAGATGCTAGAGCTACACACGATGTAGCCTATTATAGGTGATTACTATTGTCTTGTGTGGACATCATTTGGAGGCTTTATGTGGGTTTTCCATCATATGGGTGTGATGACAGAGGAGCTACAAGAGCTACATATGCTCCAGTGGATAGAGGGGTGACATGCAAGTGAGTACAAGATGATACCTGTAGATAAGGTCAGACAACAGTTCAGGCCACTTGAAGATATACCCCCTCCCTTCCCACAGTATAGGTGGGATGATGTAGAGATGCCTCAACCTCTACCACATCCGATAGTGTTGACAGGGAAGGAGGAGCAGGTGAGAGACTAGTAGATTGATGATGCCGGGGTGACTGATACGTACACATAGTGGTGGGCTTGCACATTTATGAGTAGTACCAGCCAATGCCCTAGGCAACCATTTTTATCCACCATCACATTGCAGAGGGACAACCTGTAGGGGAAGGTGGCTACACTGATTACACAGTTGGGGATAGTGCAAGGGTAGCTGACAGGCTCAGAGGCAACAGGTTGCTATTTTAAAGGTATAGATGGCCACTCAGTGCCCAGGTAGCACAGGGACAGGTACTTGTATAGGGTGGAGATGGGGATGGGGTCAGGTGGCCACCCTATAGGTGCATATTAAAGGTTTACAGGGTCATTTGGACACTATAAAAGTGCAGGTTGTGGCCCTTCTATGCCCAGAATACAGGCACATGTATAGGTTCCCTCAAGATAGGCACAAGCATAGGGATAGGGTCCCTCTTTACAGGTACCAATGGGATAGGGTCCCAAGAGACAGGAACATGGGCTGAGGTCAATGAATCCACCATAGCAATACTGATAGGATGGTTGAGGGATGCCTTAGGTGAGGTCAAGTATTATCAAGATATTTTGTTGGCCACAGGGATATATTTTCTATCCTACGGGGAGTATAGAACACAACATCCCTTGTGTGAGAGGACCAAGTCACGTACCCACAGTGTAGAGATTATAGGGGGATGGAGAGCCCCAAGACAGGGTCAGGGAAAGACTACCAGTGCATGATGGCCAGCTCAAGTGAGGTACCATTAAAGCAGATCAGGGCAAGGTGGACAGAGGATGGCTATAGCACCCCACTAGAGATTAAAGTGAACTGATGAGCACAAGGATGGATATCAGTTGGGGTGATGATTAGTCATCATGGACATCATTGGACAGAGGCTGGCAGGGGCACCCCACTAGAGGGGAGACGGAGGAGACTGATGAGACATGGATTCAGTTGGGGTTGATTAGTCATCTGATCAATGTATCCATGTTTTTGACCTATTTTTGATATTTATATCAGCCTGCATGCTGAAGATGATGAGGATTTAGAGGATTTTTTTTTTTTGATCATATACCAACCTACTTGCCGAATATGGTGAGGCTTTATATGAGAGCTTTTGAGAGATTGTGATTATTATTTGTATCTATGTTCACATATATTTTTACACAAACTTTATGATTTATAGCATATGGTATTTATAGTATGGATGGTGTGCTTGTTTTAATTTTCATTGCTATATATATATATATATAGGTGGAAATCAAGTGGATTAGGCCTGATAGAGTCAAGGTCATGTAGGACATGGTGGAATTAGGTTGATGAGGTTCATCAATCCTCACCATTAATAATGTCAATTCAAGTTGGTGTACCAAAGGTTGTATTCATTAACTACGAAGAAGTGAGTTAGATAAGTAACTCTTTAAACTACAAACCAAACTTGGAGGTAAAATAAAGCGCACTTGCGGAAATTGAAAGGCACACTTGCAAAAATAGATTTTGCATGGAAAGAAACAAACTTGCTATGAGTAATGATAAATCACACTTGCATAAATTGAAATTGTTAGAATTAGAAATCCAAACATAATTGAACAAAACACTTGGAGGTTAAAATAAAGCGCACTTGCGGAAATTGAAAGGCAAACTGCAAAAATAAATTTTTCAAACTTGTATGAAATGAAAGGCACACTTGCATTGAAATTGTTGAATTAGAAATAAACATAATTGAACAAAACACTTGGATACAAACTGCATTTTCACAATGATAAAAATAATACAACATTACAGATAAATGAATAAATGTAAACATAAATACACAGATCCATCTTCCTTGGAATGAAGTGGAGAGCTCATTCCTTAGAAGAAGATTTAAATCATACTTCTGAGATCTTAAAACTACAGAATATTTGAGAGGAAAGAATAGATCTTTATTTCTTGGGAGAAAACCATTACATAGCTAAGTGTGGAAGGTTACATTTATAATTCATGCATCCAACCAACTCCTTATTTTGTAAAATTCAATATGATCTTATCTTTATTCCAATCCTAACAACTAAGATTTCCATCTCCACAAAATATGGAGAGAGATCTATTATTGGAGTCAAAGTCTTATCTCACTTATTTTAGGAAGATTTGCTCCCAAATCTTCTTCTTACTTTTCGGTAACAAGAATCATAATGATTGGTATTCCTCTACATTAGGTGGAATGAGGATGGGGTACATGTGGCTCCTCAAAATATATTTTGACACAAATACATGATTTTATTCCTCTACATTATTGGAAGGAATTTTTTCCTCAAAATATTATTTTGTCACATACCTTTCTCGGATTTTCCATTTGACTTTGTTGTTTTTTACTGTGGAACTTTTGACGCTTGTCCGATACGCTTTTTTCTCAGACTACAGTTCACTAAAAGTTATATTTAACTTCATTGGTAAAACCCTCTTACAAATATGAATGAGGTTTTTGTTAAACACATTTCTATAAACAAAAACCTCTCTCATATTTTTGTTTTGACTTTTTCGTTTCTGTTTATGGAACTTTTAGCGCTCGTATGATACACTTTTCCTCATATTGCAGCTCACTAAAAGTTAGATCTCTCTTCATTGGTAAAACTTGTTACAAATATGAATGAAATTTGTGTTAAATGCATTTCTATGAACAAAAACCTCTCTCATATTTTCCATTTGAATTTTCTGTTTCTGTTTATTGAATGTTTAGTGCTTGTCTGATACACTTTTCCTCGGACTACAGATCACTAAAAGTTAGATCTCTATTTATTGGTAATACTTTGTAGAAAATATGAATGAGGTTTTTGTTAAAAACATTTTTATGAACAAAAACCTCTCTCATATATTCCATTGGATTCTCTGATCTTTCACAATTCCTCAAAAACCGTAAAAATCTGCTTAGTTCTAGAACTAAGCCTGCGTTCTCCGAAACTAAGTCTGCAAATTATGGAACTAACTTTGTGAGTTCTATAACTAATCTTGCGAGTTCCAAAACTAAGTTTGTGAGTTCTAGAACTAAGCTTGCGAGTTCCGACACGAACTTAAAACAACTATAACTTTTGCATACAATCTTGGATTGAGATGATTTTATTTTTGAACTTGCATAATTTTTCGAGAGGAATCTAAATATGAAAATATATTTGAGTTTAGATATACCATCCATGATAAATTCCAATTTTCTCAATACTAGAATTATCTTTCCTTTATGGCTTGCATATATATAATACATTGCCAATCTTTTCCCAAATAATTAATAGGATTAGTCAACAAAATAGTAACAAAAGATTTCTAAAGAATGAACAAGATATATATCATATATTCTATCTTAAGAAAACTATAAGTTCCTAGATTACATTTAAATCCACTTTCAAAGGTAACTTGGAAGGACAAAATAATGGTAATTTATGGCCAATTTATGGCCTCATCATAGGTCAGTTTAGGCATGATGGAGTCAGGTTGATGTAGGCATGGTTGAGTTAGGTTGATTTAGGCCTGGTGGAGTTAGGTTGATTTAGGCATGGTGGATTCAGGTTGATTTAGGAATGATGGAGTTAGGTTGATTTAGGCATAGTTGAGTCAGGTTAATTTAGGCATGGTTGAGTTAGGTCGATTTAATGTCCAAGTTTTTGCTAACATGAGAGACAAATGTTGATGTATACACTAGGTTTAATTTCCAAATTTGTGCCATAATGGAAATGGGAAAATGATAAATGGATAATTTGATGATGTAATAAAATGTGTATAAGTTGATTATTATTAGGTTTAATTTCTAGCTATTGATATAAAATAGAAACTAACCAGGGTAGAATGTGAATAGGAAAGGGAAAGGGGGAATTGGTGAGGGTAAAGTGTGGCTGAGATAACCTCTAAGGGCCATATGGCCTCGAAGTGTTACCTACATCGTCCTGGTGAAAAAGGGACCTCAAGATGATGTAGTTCTCTCATAAGCTAGGGAAGATTAAAATGAAGTAGAATAATGGGTTTGGTAAGTGTTAGGCATTATTGAATGTAGGTCATAGGCATGGTTTATTGGTTTTTAAATATACGTTTCTATAATCTAGTGTTGTATAGGATAATCAATAAATAATGAGGAAGGTGAATGTTAAGAGGTGGTAAAAGAGCCGCTTAATTGATAGGAACCCTAATGAGTTGGCCATACCTAAGAGAGGCTTATGAACGTAAGACCTTACAGGCATTGCATAATGAACCAGTTTAAGGGTGAAGAAAGTTTCATAATCACAAAGTGTCACATTTGCGGCAAGTCCCTTGAGTAAGGAGGAAATTAGGAAAGAAGGAAAGAAGGTGAGAATGGGTGATTGAGCATTACTTAGTGTACAACAATGAGTTTTTCAGAACAAGAAACCAAAAATAAAAAATAAGCAAGCCCATGATGAAAATTTCATCATTTTCTTCATTTATTTGTTTATGGTAGAATGATCAATACGGAAAGTATATAGGGGATGAGTATATTATCTACTTGAGGTATTCATGAAGCTGATCGATGCGAGAAGCTTCTAGATATTTATTACATTTTGTAATGACTTTATATAGCTTTCCTTCAAGGGAGTAGTCTATATATAGTGGTGGAATTATAGTGAAGAGATGTCCCTTTTGAGGGAGTCATCTTTTGCTGGAAGTTTGACTCAAGGAATTGTATCCCTTTTAGTTTTTGGACATTTAAGTCATGAACAAGACTAAATAGGAAGATTAGGTTCTTGTTTAGAAGACAAGACTGTAGCACACAAAAATTAACTATGAAAGAGGTGGTTTCGAGTGATGAATTACCATGGGATTCCATCTTGAAGAAGACAAAAAATATCCATGAGAATCATGCTACTAGTAGAGTTGTGGTACTTATGGTGAAGATAGGGCTGAAGGGTGATGGGAATCACATGATTCTTGTTGATCTCACGAATCCTCAAAAACGGGTAATATGGAAGGTGAAAATCACTCAAGGGACAAAGTGATCAACTGATAGAAAGTTATATAGGACTTGATATCAACAATAAAATGTTTGAACATGCAATGTGTTAAGGGGCTCAGGTTAAGGTTTACCTTCCAGTGAAGATAAATGATAAACACCTGATACATAGGCATGGGTAATGATATAGTGTCCGAACCAATTAGGAGAAAATTTTCCCCATTTACTTTTCTCTTCTTTAGTTACATGTTGATTTTATTTCAGGACGAAGTCACCGACCTAGAAGGTTCTTTCATGAATGCATTTTTCATATGCATGCTTGATACACTTTTGGTAAATGTGGGGATGGTCAAAGAGCATTGATATGAATTTCATCTAATAACTCAAGTTACACCAAATGATATTGGTGAAAGTCATTGTCATTGAGCATGTCTTGTATTGAGATGTAGAGATATGGAATTTGGACTTCGAGAGGTAAGACAACCTCGGTACCGTAGACTAGAGAAAAGGGGTGTGGCAGTCAATCGAAGTGCAAATACTAGTACAATAAACCCACAAGGTGAAAGGGATGTGCATATGCCAATCTTTCCCAGTATCATCGACTACCTTCATAGGAATTTTATTAAAGGTTTTATTGGTTGATTCCGCTTGACTATTGGTTTGTGGGTAATAAGGTGATGAGAAACTAAGTTGGATGCCAAAAGTGTCACATATTTTGCGTAGGGTTTTGTTTTTGAATTATTTTCTGTTATCAGTGATAAGGTGGTGAGGAAAACAAAAACGACAAATGATGTGAGGGGTTGATGAATTCACATATGTTCTCATCCTTTGTAGAAATGAGAGGAACGGTCTCTACCCATTTATTTTAATATTCGGTAGCGGTTATGATCCATTGGTGACGTTGTGAAGAATGGGGGTTGATCTCACTCGACACGATCCAAACTCCATTGAGATAAAGGTCAAAGATCTGCGTATGACCTGCAAGGCATGACTAGGTGTGTGATGGAGATTAACATGTTTCTCGCATTTTGCATGCAACGTTTAACATAATCACAATAGTCGTACGGTTTAGGTTTGGCCAATAATAGCCTAGGTGAAGGATGCATTTTGTGACAACGGGTAAACCATTAAAGTGACCTCTGACAAATTCCATCGTGGACTTCCTTAATGGTGTATGGTAATTTCAGAACTCGTAATAGCATCATAGGAGATTTTCATCGAAGCCGCTCTTGTAAAGAAGACCACCCATAATGACATAATGGGAGACACTTTTAAGAAATGCTCATTGTCCATTATGAGTGAGATCAGTCGGGTAAAATAGAAAGGGAAAGATAGTCTACATATTACTTATACGCAAAGGTCACATGGGTCAGGGGAAATGGTTTCAATGGAGTAGACCCCATGAGGTAAATAAGAGGGTGATTGTAGCCTTTGTATGGTGACAAAGATTTTAGAGTTAGCGGGTGAAGCAGGTATTTGAGAAGCCAAACAGGCCATGGTATCCGCGAATTTATTGGTAGAACGTGGGGTGGTTTAAAGCTTATAATTGTCAAAGGTGGTCAAAATTATGTCTATGTGCTACTTATACTTTTGAATAATCTCATTAAGACACTGGTATATACCATTGACTTGGTTTATGACTAACTAAGAATCACTAAACATATTAATTTTCTTAACATCTATGGCATATGCATCCTGGAGACCCAATACGAGTGCTTCATATTCTGTAATGTTTTTTGTATAATCAAAATCAAGTTTGAAAGATAAAGGCATAGATTCACCCTCTAGGGGAATTAGGATAACACCATCCCCACCCCCATGTTGACACTTAGAGCCATCGAAGAAGACTGTCATTTGGTAGGCAGGTTTGTCCAGGGAAAGGATAGCTATAGACTCATCTGGGAAGTCAAAGTTAGATGGTTGATCCCTAGAAAATAGGGGCATCAACTAATTGGTCAGTGATAAGCTAGGCCCTTAATGGAATTTTTATGAATGAATTCAAGGTCAAGGTTGGAAAGAAGCATAAGACACCATGCGGTACGTTGATGTTGATAGGGTTTAGCATACATATAGTGTAATGGGTCAGTATTAGTAATGACGAAGGTTTTATGATTGAGTAGGTAATGGCGGAGTTTGGTGGTGATGAAAACTATGGATAAGAAGAAATTTTTGGCGTGGGTATATCTATTTTTGTAGTCTAGCAGAGTACAGCTTATGTAATAAACCTCTTGCTCTCGATGTTGGTCATCACAATGAGAAAGCATGGCACCCAAGGAATGGTCAGTGGCATAAATATATAGGTAAAAGGGGTTGTAATCCTTAGGAGGAATGAGAACTGGTAGTTGAAGGAGGTATTGTTTTAAGGCTTTAGAAGGCTTTATGACATTCATCATCCCATTTGAATGACACGTATTTTTTGAGTAGATGATGGAATGGTTAAAAATGATCAAAAAATTGTGAGATAAAATAATGAATAGATTGCAACTTTCCTTGTAGGCTACGAATTTGATGAAGATTAGTGGGCGGATGCATCTTTAGAATGGCCTTGACTTTAGTAGGATCAAATTCTATTCCATGTAAAGAAATGATGAAACCTAGGAGTTTTCTGGAAAGTACCTCAAAGACGCACTTATTTGGTTGAAGACGCACACAATACTTGATGAGTTGGTTAAAGATGACTTTAAGGATGGATAAGTTTTTGGTTCGATGTTTAGATTTGGCCAGAAGATCATCTATGTAATCTTCCAGTATGCGATGCATGATGTCATGGAAGATGTAAGTCATGGTTCACTGATATATAGCACCAGTGTTTTTGAGGCCAAAAGGCATGACTCAATAGTAGAAGATCCCCCAAGGGGTGATGAAGGTAGTTTTGTGTTGATCCTCTGGAGCTAGTGATATTTGATTATATCCCGAGCAACCTTCCATGAGTGATAACATTTCATAGCCAATGGTGAGATCAACTAGTTGGTCAATGACTAGTAGTGGGACACAAACGATGTTAGAAATCCATTGGGGATAATAAATGGGTAGAATGAAGGAAATTGAGAGAAGGCACTGAAATTATTCTTTGAATAGAAGAGCAATCCGAGGATGCATTTTTTGTAGCTTTTGTTTGATGGGTTTGGTATCAGGGATGGTTACAATATTATGGACCACGATTTTTGGGTCAATATTGGGCATATCAACATAGGACCAAGAAAACGCATTGCTATGGTCCCGAAGGAAAGAGGTGAAGGCTTCATGTTCAGTAGCATCTAAGGATTGGCTGATCTTTAGAATATACGGGTCATCATGAGTATTAACAATGATTTCAATGGTTGATTCATTCAACATGGTTTTCGTCTCAGAGGATGATGACTGATGAATATAAGAGTCTTCTGCACCAAGGTAGGTGAGGATGGACTCATCGTCATGACATTGAGTGATGTTAATAGAAGGCATATCATCGTTGATCATGTCAGGATGCAGGAATGGGAGAGAAGAGGGAGCTTTGCCATCACATTGATATGCCTATCCATGAAATTGGTTAAATTTGGAAAGAGAATTTAAACTTTAAAAAAAAAAAAATCCTACCATTTGTGGTGGTGAAATATTTTACCGGCGGTGGAAATCTATTTGGGAATTAAATAACATTGAATATATATTAAATGCTCTTAAATGAGCTTGGGGAATGGGAAGCTTCCTGAAGAAGCTACCAGAACCACTGGAAATACGTCTTTCCCTCTATTCTTGCATGTTGATTATGAACACTTCTTCTTCTTTCAAAAAATCTACTTTTGGAACAAAAATTCACATGCAGTTTTGAAAGATAATTTGTTGTAAGTTTTGGAATATTAGAAGAGATCAAATATTCTATATAAAAGGGTGGTTATGTGAGAAATATTAGCTTTTATTATTGGAGCTTTGTATTTTTTGACCTTGCATAAGAAGCTTTGATAATCGGTCGGAGGGAAGAATAGTCATTGGAACTGCAAAGTGGAAGGATTTCAGTTTTACCAGGTATGGATCACTCTATCCCCCTCTTAATATCTTATTCAATTTGTTATTTGAATAGATAATCTTCTGCAACATTTTCTTTGGTTTGATTATGCATTTGAGAAAGATTACTTTTGTACATTGTTTGAATCTTGCAAAATTCTAAGTGATGGTATTTGAACTGTTAGAGAGTTGTAGAAGTAAATGTTAGTTAGGGTGTTATCGCACTACGTGATTATTACTGATAAAATTGTGTGTTTCTATATTATTGGGAATTAAAAAATCATTTATCCAAGTTTTATTATTCTATATTTTAATTATTACTTCATTTAGCATTACCCAAATGCCTGAAATGTTTATGTAGTTATGGAAAATAACTTAAATGGCTTGGTCAGGTAATTTTTGGGTATTATGAAGAATTACACTGGCTTTACTTAAAAGATAAAACCATGTTCAATTTCGGATTACTTTATTTTCAAGGATTAGATGAAAAATAATAATACTCGGAACATTGATGGTTAATATGTATTCACCGAGTTGAAATCTTGAAGATTCAATCACTTAGTCCTTGGTCTTTAACCTAGACATAACCATTGACTTTTTGATGTGTAAATTTATTATTGTTACTATAAAAATCTGGTTGTGATGATTAAGAGGTTTTGGGGCCTGCTATGGCACAACGCAAACAAAATAATATGAATTCCGTAGGCCTAACACTTTACCCTCAGTGGCTTTAAAAAGGATGCACTGTGATATTTAGTACTGTTGAGTTAATACCTTCTTCTTATTATAACTAAATCAGTGTTTATCCTTGGGTTAATTTCCTCCTGGAACAAAGGTTTGATTCCATGTTAGAGAATCTAGTAAAAATATTGAATAAAAACCCAAAAGGGGATTTATTGATTTAGTTGTTTTTGTTGAGCAGTCTTATCCATTCGGTCTCGGTGCATAAAATGAATGTTACTATATATATGATAAGTTGCTTTAACTGGTAAATTGAAGTGCATGCTTGAGTTTGAGTGATTAACTAGGGAGCTCTAAGATCTATATACACTGTTTAGCTATATCTTATCGGTCACTGTAATGTGCATACAGAGACCTCCTAGCAATGCAATAAGCCAGTAATAAGTCAATTCTTTTGAGGTGTTGATTAGTATCAACGATAACTAGGATGAGTCTAAATAAGCAAGAAGGTTACAGATATTATGAAGGCTCTTGATTCAGTTAGAGTAATTAATAATTACCTTATTAACGTCTACCTGGGAATTGGATAGCCTAATGTCATATGCTGAGTTTAGCAGTTTCTATATATGATAAAAATAAGGATTCCCTAGTAAGCTAGATTTTAATAGGATTAAAGAATGATAAATAAATGTTCTAATAAGAATATATCAGTCGTGCCTGAAAGGTCGTGTATATATATTTTCTTTAAAATAAATATCAACCCATTATACTAAGATATGTCTAGAGGGAAGTAAGGAGAAAAAATGTTTTGAGGGTTGTTATTCTGAATACCCACTTATAGTAAATTTCTGTTAGATACATTGAGTAACACACTGATATTAGTCCTTAGGGACAGCAAAAAGAATACCTAAAGAATACAAGGAAATAATAGTATACGTACGTGTTTTAAATTTTTTACTTCAATGGCTCAACTGTATTAATGCCGTAGCGTTTACCAATTACACGATATTCCCTTATTGGAAAATGAGCTCATGAGATAAGCATATCTCATCAATTAACTTCTATCAATTTGGAAAATAATAGTTTCGGTTCAAGAGATAGATACCTTTCATTACTTTGTTATCTTTTGACATCTCCAGTATCATCGGGGTTGAAAGTCACTATACTATTTATGTATATTATAAGCTAGTGATTACTCCCACTTTTTCATGTTTCAGATTAGTGAAACCATTGACAATAATTTATTTAGACTTATAATTTATTATGTAATTGCAAGTGGAATGAATTCTATGAATTCTTTAATCCTATATTGTTACATATATTCGATTTTAGGGGAATTCATTTATTTAAGGCATTTAGAATTATGATAGGGAATAGTTTTTAGATGGATAAAAAGAAATTATGCTAAACACTTGATGATTGATTATTTTCATTATTAAGTTGTTACTTTGATAGATAATGTTGTAGCATATCATTTACTGAGTAATATATTGGATAAGTTATTAAGCGGGGAAAAGGGCTATTCATGCCAGTCATGTTGGACTGACCATGTGCAATTTTGTACATCAAATTTTCAGTGCAAGGAAAAAGGAACTTTGTGGCAAACAAAGTCTAGATGAGGCATTTTGAAATTGTCTTAGATGTATGAGTAATTAGATTGTATGAAACTATAATTTTTAGTCATTACTTATTGTGAATATGATGGTTGTTGAGCGTAAATATTCTGACTCACTTATGAGCTTCATCTTATTCGAATGTTATGAAGGAAAAATGGGATAAGTGATGATGTGTAGAAAAAGATTTTTGTTTTAACCAGAGGCATTAAGCCTATACCGATTTGTGTTGAAGTTTGATTAGACACTTGACATCTTTATTGTATTCTTTAATTGTTGAGAAGCAATTCTAAGATCTTTACAGATCAACTTCTCGACTTAATGTAAGATATGATATATGATTTCCATTTAGATGCATGGGTCATTTCGTAATATAATTTGCAACAAATTTAATATCCTGGAAATATTATTGGTTATGATAACCATTTTTAAAAAGTTGCAAAATATGTAGTTCTTATGGACTATTTACCAAATAGAAATTTTGGGAAAATATTCTACCCTGTTACTCATTAACAATGAGGTAAATAAAGAAATATCTCAGATTATCTCAAAGTACTACTAGAGGTAGGTGGGCACCATAGCGCAAACAATGTTGCATATAACATTGTTGTGTATCATCACAATATAATTGAGTTCTATTTGCTTAAAGCATGTTGGTATATGCGGTGAAGTGACTTCATTCCATAGGGATCTTAAGAACTTGATCGATTGGCTTCACTAAAAATATATGAATATGTATTAGTAGCATGTATGGATACCCTACAACACTCTAACCTCTACTACTATGAATTTAATTAAAAATAATAGAGTAAATTAGTAATGAGGTAAAAAGGCAAACATCAATGGCTTCGACAGATAGACAATAGGATAATATCCTTAAGTGATGGTTCATATCTAACGCCTTGAAAGGTCATGTAATAGAATCCAATTAAAATAGAATATGATCTTAAAAGTTTAAAACATTATCAATAATGGCAGACACCTACTCTATATGAGTTAAGAAGTGATTATATGGAAGTAGTAATGAATCAAGCAGAATGAATGGCACTTGGGAAAGTTAAATTGAAAATATAGTAAAAAAAAGGGAATTCATGGATAATATGATCCATGTTGTAGAAATAATAGGTTGAGGATTTAATACCGGAATTGGTATAGTAAACCATACTTGGTTGACTACTGTTCTCATGGCAGCATTCTAGTTCCTTATGGTTAAGTTGTGTTATCAGGAACGTAATCTGGTCTGATGACTATTCAAGTGAAGAGGATTTGACTCTGAATAATCACGTTCAAAGGTACGCCAATACCTCTATGAAGGTTTAGGAACCACACTTATATAAAGATAAGCTTAATACAACCATAAATAAATTTGGAGGGTGTAGGCTCACTTCCAATTGAATAAGAGGGTATTGGTCCTATAACCGATTTACATTTTCAAACAAATATGGTCGCCAAAGATGTCAACATGAAGATGTATTAAGATCAATCTCATTGTTTAGGAATCGATGTATGTGATAATTTTCTCTAGGAAATGATAAAGGATTTAAAAATGGATTGTCCCATAATGCATGAGTATGAGCATGCAAACATGATATCCATTACAATTGAATTTAAACTGGAACACAAGTACTAACTTGGGAAGAACATAGTATCTTAATCCTAAACCTAGTTAACCTGGTTATTATATCCAAAGAGGATTAGACAATAATCCTTATTAAAAGAATTAAATACCTTATGTGGAAGGCTATGAGAAGAGTGGATGAATGGGAAATTATCTCATCTAACCTATTATAATAGGTACTTGAGATATATCTCACTTGCTGGATATAATAAAGAAAATGAACAATCTTGATTAAGCTTCCACTATAAAAAGTGTGGTGTTTAAGCTTAAAATGTGTACTGGAATCAATTGTGTAAGACTCTATATTACTATTATAAAAAGTTTGAGTCATACTTAAAAAAGTAGTTTTATGAAGGTGTATATCCTTAAGATGAAATAAAGGAAACAAGGACTTAATTTATTAAGCAGGGAACATTTTTAATTTGTAATGTTGTTCCTAGACCAGAATAGTACCATTCTCCGATTATGGGTAACTTGAGCATGAAACCTAGTAAGGAAATCAAGTGAAATAGAGATTTAGGTCCTGGGATTAACTCAGACTGGATATTAGGTACAAACCATATGTGGAAAAGTGTCGTAAAACCTATACTGTTCTTAAATGATAATAATTACCTTGAGACCATTTAACACCATGTCCCATACTAGTTTCTTGGTAGGCTAACTCAATGCAGTCGCTACACAATCCTATCCTTGTAATGAAGGATGACATTATTAGGATACTGTTGTTTAGTAACTGTATTGATTTATCTTATCAAGAGGTTGGAGTGTGGCTTGGTGTTGTCTCAAGTGCAAATCTTGATAGAGTTACAAAAATAGTTGGGACCTCCTAGGTATGCACCCTTGTATCAACTTATGATGGATACAGGAAGGTAAGTGATCAAGTAACAAGGTGAATTGTTACGAAAGATTTATTTTCACATAGGTATCGTAGGATGACATAGAGGTACGCCTTCGTGTAGGTTAAACTAGATTTGTGTCTTGTTCAAGACTTGTAGCTGTTTACAACATTAACATTTGTGAAACCATATAACTGAATAAGTGAATAAGGTGAGATGACAAGATTCCAATGGCAAGTATGCAGTCATAGAATCAAGCATGGCATACATGACTCATAAACTTTGCGCTGTGTGATGCTTTTGGATTTCAGAGGTGGAACCCAAGTACACACTTAGGGATTTTTCACTTATATAAATATATATCCTGTTAAAGGAGAACCAAAGGGGTAAATTCTATGTATGGCTCATATAGAGCATTGAGGGAGAACAACTAGGTTCAGTATTATCTCATACAGTTGCACATGTTTCATGAGAGTTATTGGAAATGGATTTCTTTAAGGTTTATGTAGTTTAAATATATGGGTATTTAAATTAGTTGCATAAAGATGTATAAAAAAAATTATAGACATGAGGTTAAAAAAAGTGGATGTTACATTTTGGTATCAGAGCTGAAGGTTCTAAATCTTGGACTTATTGGGTCCTTACGCTAATTAAAACTTTTATTTTGTTTTCAAAATAAAATGGATATGAGAAGGATGCACCAAGAAGAAAGAACTGGGTTAGATTTTTCTGTAGTTTCCACAGTGCAAAAGTTAGACCAAATTTTGACAATCCTTTAATATACTCGAAACCGGATAGATTTGTAGACACCAAATTTGTGTCTTACGACACCCTGTGCCCCGCATCTCATTTCGCAACCTAACCTCACCACCTAAACCTTACACAATTATCTATTAATTACCTTATAATTAATAAATCCACATCTCCAAACCTGCCACCTCATTTCACCACCTCATCATGACCTAGCCCTTACCCTAAACTAACCTAATTAAGACCTGTAACTTGGTCTACATCCACACCCATGAATAATTACTCCTCAACCGCACCAAAACCAACCTAATAATGACTTTACTAAGCCCACAACTAATCCCTCAGGAGAAAAGAAGGGAAAGTTGGTTATTTTACTAAAAATAGCCCACTTTGGCTTAACCAACATCGGTTCCTACTCGACCTCCATCGGTTACGTAACTACCATCGGTTCCCTGTAAATGACCTCCCCCAACTAAAAGCAAAAGATGGGAATTCATTTGAAAGATCTAGAATTCACTTGGCAGAGCAGAGACAAGAGAAGAAAAGAGAAGAGTTTTCAGAGAAGGACATCGAGCCCAAGACTACAACTGAGTAACCAGAGCACAGCGACACTCATCCAAGCATTGGGAGAGAAGATAGATCACTTTTGATTGTCAGATCATCCCACCTGAGACTTGCTTTTGTCATCACAGTCCTTGGACCTATATCTTCATCAAGAACTAGTAAGTAGTGTCTTGTACGTTTTTAAATACCATTTCTTGAACTTCTGATTCATAGTAATTATAAGCTCACTCCTAGATCTACTACCCGATAGTACCCTACATCTAACTTTCATTCCTCTACCCTTATATTTCCCCAAGAACAGCTCCCATACTCTCTGAGTCTTCTCCATCACCCTATTGCCTACCCCTAATCATTTACCAACCTTATAAACACCATAACCGCCTTACATTCAACCTTCATTGAAAGCCCCTAAATCACTGCCCCTACCGATATCGATTATCAGCAACTGGTACCAGTGTTATAACCGCATTCGGTTATAGAGTGACCGACATCGCTCAATGTGACTCCAACCAAAACCAGCCTTTCCTCTATTTCTTTTTAACGAGGTAACTAAAGTGTAATTTCGTAATAATTTCTTTGTTATCATTTGTGTTAATTCGTATTAAAAGGGGAACTGACCACTTTCAAAAGGAAGTCTAATATTTCCTGGGCCCAAGGCAGTTCCCTCATTTATTGTTTAACTATAATATGGTGGTCTTGCATTCTTATTCACAGGTAGTCCTTCCCAGACAAAAAGGAGTTCTTCCTAATCATTCTGATCTCTCTCTATGGTACACACACACCCTCCCAACACTCAACAGGTATTCCTCCTAGCCCTAACCTTTATCTATTTCTCAAGAGAATGAAAGGATAGAAGCAACTCTATTCTAAGAATGGAAGCATTCTGTGCGAAACATTTTGGCACGCCCGGTGGGACCCTTTCTTGGGTTTCTTTCTTTCTTGCTTGCTTTCATATAGGGAGCATACTTGCTATTTTCTTCTTTTAAATATTCACAAGATATTTTTTCATTTTGGTAAAATAATTTGTCTTTCTTCCTCAGCTTTGCATTAGTGAAAGTCATCTTCTTTGCTTCATCGAATATCATTTTCGATTTAGGTTTAAAACACGTGCATCACATTCTTGCTTGCTATTTTTAATTCTAGTGAATGTAGATTAAGTAATAGGTCGTACACGTGGGGGTGATATCCACGGTATTGACGAGAAATTAATCTTACTTTCACTGCACAAGACATACCAAATCACATCATAATCAACACAACAGCTCAAACATCCCCCCTTTTCCACGGTATTCCTCCGCCTAATTGAGGTAACCTTATAAGCCAAAACAAACTTGACATATCCCTTAGGTCTTTTGTTTAGGATTGACATCATCTTGCGTCTAAGGCATAAGCCCACAATAATTAAAACTAATCCTAGGGTTAGTCTCTTGATTTGCTTGTGCATCTTGCTTATTTTTAGTTCTATTTCTCTGTCATACACTGTTTCAGTGATCACTTCAGAATAGTTTGGTGGGTATACTAAGCTTTGTTAACCCCAAATTAGCAGCTTCTTACATCTTCTCTTTACTTTCACAGTGACCGATACTGGTCCTATTCTACTGACATCGGTTAACTGACCGACGCCGGCTAAAATCTAACCAACATCGGTTATCCGACCGATATCAGTTACTGTCTTTCACAGTTACCAACAAACCAGCAACCTACACATTCCAACATTTTGTTACTATTTCTGTTCCTGATAGATTGAATCCTTGCTATGTACTCTTGTCCATGGTTGTTATCACTCAGAAACAAGCCGTAGCCATGGTTTCACATGCCTGTTCCGTGCTTTTTCCTGAATCACCCCCTTCACATCCTATGGGGAATCCTACGGACACCAGTGATGTTCCCAAGATCCCTGTAGGAGATAAGGAATTTGCCAAAATTTTGGATGCTAATCCTAGCACCATACAGTACTATTTGTCCCATACCCCTAATCGTACGCCTGACGGTCAAATTCTCGTTGGTATACCTATTAGGATAGCTGCTCACTTAGCTCCTTCCCTACCCAATAACTCCGCCTTACCTTCTTCATCCTTAGCACCGTCTCCCAACTCAGTGGCTTCAGGGGTTCATACGGCATAGATTGGCTTTCCTTTGGTTAATCTGGGGCCCCACATATCATTACCGCTGACTTCTCCTACCTCGTCTCTCTCGTAAACTGCCCCTTTTATAACTTGCTCTCTGCCACCTATCCACACGAGCTTTCCTTCTCAAGCTCCGCCCACCTTTTCATTTCCACACACTTATCTGGTGGCTTCAACATCTTATATAGGACATCCCTATTCGGTCACCTCAACATATTCGTCATCAATACCTTATCAAAATTTAACCCCACCATTGTCTAGTAGTGGCTCTTGGCCCAATCCTCCTCCATTTACAACAACCGCACCATCATCTTACCCAACCACTGATTTAATCAAACAAATGATGGACAAGATGTAAAATCTAGAGGCTTCTATTTCAGGAAGCTGTAGCACCCTGACATACGAGCAAGTTTGTTGGGAGCCTATTCATCCTTCTGTCCCCCTTCATACATATCCTCCTCAATGGGAATTACCAAAATTTACTGGTTTTAATAGTAAGGAGGATCCTCAACAACACTTGCGATCATTTAGACATGCCTGCTATCTGATTGCTCATGATGATGCCTTACTACTCCACACCTTTCCCATGTCCTTATCAGGACCCGCCTTGGAGTGGTACAATGCTTTAACCCAGCACTCAATCTTCTCTTTTAACCAATTAGCCCAATATTTCTTGGATCATTTCTCCATTAATATTTCCAAGAAAGTATCCATCACTGACCTCTATGCCATCCGACAATTTGAAGATGAATCTATCACAGATTTCATTGGACGATGGTGGGGCCTCATCAACCAACTCACTTATGCCTTACCTCAGGCCGAACTCATCGAACTCTTTACACGGGCCTATGCTAAGCACATTTCTCCCACCCTCCAAATTCAAACTTTCTGCACCTTTGATGAGGCCTTTACTATGGCTCGAAAACTAGAAATTCAAGCCTTAGAGGAGGAGAAATTGAGGTTACGCAACAAAAACCCCAATTTTCGAACCCAAGACTCCACCAACAAACCCAACACCACCAATTCTCACGCATCGACTGCTTCGAAATCAAAAGGAGTTGTACATGCGGTGATGGTAAAATCCCAAGCACTATCTAGTACCCCACCAAAAACCACCTATAAGTATAAAACCGAGCCCATCAATTACACTCCCTTGGGAGAAACTTATGGTGTGATCTTAGAAAAATTTCTCAAAGTAGGAGCTATCACCTTGCCTCCTATTAAACCTCACTTCGGGTTTGATTCCACCCGTGCTATTCCTTCTTGGTATAAAGAAAATGACTTCTGTAACTTCCACCGCGTGAAGAGACATAGTCATGAAAACTACAAGATGTTGAAAAACATAGTGTAGGAAATGGTTGATGCAGGGGATATAACTCTCGAAAATCCTAATTCCCCCGCTAACCGAAATTTCAAAATCTTCAACAAACCATTCCTAAACCACTCATCTAACAGTAACATAAACCAAGATATCTTAGCCGAGGAGAGTGTTCATGAAATCCATGCGGTCTTCGAATCCCAACCAAAAGCTTCTATCAAGTAAATTCTAAATCAAGCCTCATCACTAACGCAGGGATCCGCACCCCCTTCACCACCATCAAGACAAAATGATAATCTTTCCATTCCTTTACCCATAAAGGAATTAACCGCCCAGAGTTCTCTTCTCATAGATGAGCCTTCTTACACCACATCCCTGCAAGACTGTGAGCAGATGTTATCTAACTTATCTATTTCCCAAACATCTCCTTCTACCACTCTTGCTATAAAAGAAGAAGGCTCACCACTATTTCTGTCATCCTTAGAAGAGAAACCCCTTGAACCGACATCACCAAATTATTTAATCATGACAGATCCCTTTGAACATTCTCTCCTACCTATTAGTTCTTCATCGCCTAAATATTTTCAGCGACCGATTGACCTCTTAACACCCATTGATACAGTGCCTCATTTACCCCTTGTATCACACCCATAGTGGACCAAAATCACAACCCACCTCTCTTCCATACAACAGTTCTTCTTCACACATGAAGATTTTCATACCTCAGAAGATAGACGAGTCCTATGGGAGCATTTGAGTACACCATGCTCTACTCAAATGCAGATGACCGATCTAGACACCTCTACCATATACCCAAAGTGTTTACAAAATCTCAAAATGCCTATGTCCTCATCTTCACCCCTCTCATCTCTACCGAATACCTCATCCACCTCTATTAACCTAACCAAACATTCCCCTACGCTTAGGAATTCACCAATACCTAGCCTAACACACCCACCTAAACTGTTAGATTTATCCAAAAATAAAGCCGTCCATCCACCTAGGAGACAAACCCAATCCCCTCAAGTCTAATCTATGCCTCTGTCACAACTAAAACCCTTGCCATCACACCTACCTTCTATATTGGGACCTCACCCCTCCACCTTGCATCAATACATCATACCTCCTACGTTTTCTTTAAAATGACCTGCACTTTCTGCACCCATACAGAGATCTATGGGTATATCAACACTGTCACCCCAAGTATCCTGTCCACCTATCAACCCTAAATAAACTCCATCATCAAAGGATTTTTTTGCTGTCACTCCTCTTTCCCCATGGTTGTTTCCTGCCACCATGTCATCTATTACTTCATCATCTAACCAGCTAAACATGACTTCTCTACCAAAGAAGCCACGCTTAGTTACAACCAATCATCAAAACCCCTTGTCTAAACCACCACCCATACAAACCAACCATACCCAACCATTACCAAAACCCACCCAATCAATACCCTCATCTTCCTCTGACTTTGACCCACTCAAAGGATCTTACGCTAAGATCCTTGATATGTTGGTGGAGAATGTGACCATTTCCCTACCCCCACTTAGACCCTATGATCCATCTAAACCTCGACCTATAGTTTATGATGAGTCTAAAATATGCGCTTACCACCGCACACCAGGACATGATGTAGAGGGATGCAAAGCTTTTAAATCCATCCTTCGTCAGTCACCTCTCTCGGATAGAAAGGTTAAGAAGGACAACTTACGAAGGGAGAAACCTTTAGCTTCAATCCCCTCTCCTATACCACCTGTCCCCACCTCACCAAGATCTATCATTATTACAACCCCACCTCTCGAAGACACTGACTTATCCCTACCATCTTCCTCCTCTCGTGTTCACGAGATCAACATGATTAGTATTGCTACTCGAGGGTAGAAAAACAATGGGAAAGCTAAAGAAATCACACCTGCGGCCTCTCTTTCTCCGTCCACCATCCCGATTGCACCACCACCTAAAGTTGTTATTCATGGACTTGCCTACCCCATCTTTGATGGAGTTGCCCACCGAACCATGATCAAACAGCTTCACCAATCACCTGTAAAAATGACACTGTATGATCTCATTCAAACCTCTGAATCTCATCGACAAGCTCTCGTTGAGATCCTCCAAGGGATAGAGGTCCTACCTAATGAAACCTTGTCCGTTGCCTCCATCTTAACACCCAACCACGTTGCTTCTCTCACCAAACAATCTACCACTTCTATCCCTGTACAGCAAGCCGCTACTATCAGTTTCTCTGAAGATGAAATTGTCGATTTTAGTGCAGAAGATCCTAACCCCACTCTTTTCATCTCGGCTTACGTTTGGGACATCCGAGTACGTCGTGTTATGATCAATGGGGGTCCTAGCTTAAAAATCATCTCTTCCAAAGCCTTCCAACAAATGAATATCCCTTCTAGCTACATGTGTGCCAACCCCACCATGTTACGTTCATTCAATGATGCTATTACTTCTACCTTAGGCACCGTGATCCTTAACATTCATGTAGGGCCATGTACTTTACCTGAACTCTTCTATGTCATTGAGGGACAATTCCAATACAACATGTTGTTAGGCTGCCCTTGGATCCGGGCTATGGGATATTTTCCCTCCACCTTACATAGGTGCATAAAATTTGAGTATGAGGGGAAGTCCTACACCGTAAAAGCTGACACTCCCCCCTTAAAAACATGCAATATGTTATATCACCCTAATGATGTGCTTGTACCAATCAAGGAACCCATTCATCCAACCCAACCATCCACCTCAACCGCACCTACACCTTCAACCAATGAAACTGCCGCTGCAAATACCACTTCCTTCCCAGCAGACAACATCCCAACCTCAGATCCCTTGGTAGATGTTTTTCAATGCCTTACGCTGGGGGAGTATCACCTATATAATGTTAGCACTTTTCATACCCCACAAGAGTATGGACAGTTACATGCGCATCATACCTACGACCGTCGTGTGGGGGAAGTAATCTCCTATGGACCACCTAATTGCCATACCAACCTAACGTATGGGGGTGTCGACGCATCCTCTATCACCTCTGAACCTCCCCTTGGTGTGGTTCCCTTCCAATCTGATTTTCAATATCTAACTAATCGTCGTTTTTCCCTCACCTTCCTAACGCACTGTGCTTGGAAGGGCTTCGGTTTCGGTCTTTATGAATAAGGCAAACATACGATCATTCTCGTGACTACACGCAAACACAGAGATCATCGTGGTCTTGGATTCTCTGAACCACCTACACCGAAGACACCACATATCCGTTATATCTAGGAAGATGAAAAATTCACCCCTTTCGAACCATCATCACCCATTTTTCCATCATCACCCACAGAGTCGATAGACCAAGAATCTATCCCTCCTAATTTTTTTTTTTCGTAAATGCTATCTTCCTGGGTCCTCTCACTTATCAATGTGATAATGAAGACCCATCTTCTCTTCCCTTTCTGTATCCAGACATGATCAAAGAAGACTTGCCTTCAATTAATGTTGTTGAGTGCCAGGATGACGACTCCATCCTCACTTACCTTGGTGCGGATGACTCATATATTCAACGTGCCTTACCATCTGAAACTCAAATCATGTTGAATGAGTCGACTATATAAATCAACATCCACATAAAGGATGATCCTCACATTATAAAGATCAGACAATATCTTAACGCATCAGAACAAACTGCCTTTACTACCTTTCTCCGTGCCTATAACCAAGCTTTCACTTGGTCCTACGCTGACATGCCAGGAATTGATCCTGACATTGTTGTCCATAACATTACCCTGAAACCTGACTCCAAACCAGTTAAACAAAAACTGAGAAAAATGCATCCACGCATTGCCCTCTTGGTCAAAGAAGAGCTTCAACGACTCCTTTTTGTTTCCTTCATCTTACCTATTGACTATCCTCAATGGATTTCTAACATCGTACCTGTTACTAAAGCAACGGGGGGACTTCAGATATGTATGGATTTCTGGGACCTTAACCTCACTTGCCCAAAGGATGACTTCCCCCTACCAAGTATTGATCAACTTGTTGATCTCACTGCGGGCCATGAGATGCTTTCTCTCATGGATGGCTTCTTGGGATACAATCAAATTTTGGTAGCCTCAGCCGATCAACATAAAACCACCTTCATAACTCCTTGGGGAACCTTCTGCTATCGTGTCATGCCGTTTGGCCTTAAGAATGCTGGTGCAACCTATCAGTGGGCTATGACTTACATTTTTCATGACATTATGCACACTATCCTTGAGGATTATGTCGATGATCTTCTTGGCAAATCTAAACATCGTCAGTGAACATCTCGATGTTTTTAACCATTATTTTCGATCGCCTGTTACAATACTATGTTCGTCTTCAACCAAAGAAATGTGTCTTTGGTGTCCTTTCAGGAAAACTCCTTGGTTTTATTGTCTCTTTGTGTGGCATCAAGGTCGATCCAGCTAAAGTCAAAGCTATCCTAGAAATGCCCCCACCCACTAACCTCAAACAATTGTGTAGTTTGCAGGGAAAACTCCAATCTATCCGGCGTTTCATTTCACAACTCTTAGATCGATGTCAACCTTTTCATCATCTCCTTAAAAAGGACATTGTCTTTTAATGGAGCAATGAGTGCCACCAGGCATTTTAGGCTCTTAAAGCCTATCTCTTGCAACCACCCATGCTTATCCCACCTCAGGACGATCACCCTTTTTACCTTTACCTTTCTGCCACTGACCATGCTGTAGGAGCCATGCTTACACATCGTGACTCTGAGCATCGAGAACAAGCCATTTATTACATAAGTCGTACTCTTGTGGATTACGAGACTAGGTATACACATGTAGAAAAGTTGTGCCTAGCTCTATCGTTCGTGGCAACCAAACTCCGACATTACCTCCTGAATCACAAAACTTTTATCATCACCAATGCAGACCCCATCCATTATATGTACACCAAACCTCATCTAAACCAACGCATCGCCCGATGGCTTATGCTCCTCGCCAACCTCGACCTTGAGTTTGTACACCAAAAATCAGTCAAAGGACAAACTATCGCAGACCAACTCGCGAAAGCCCCTTTACCTGGGGAACAATTTACCAATTTTACTTTCCCTGACGAACTCATCGCAACTCTTTCACTCAGTGAGGAGTCATATCCAATGACCCTCTTCTTCGATGGATCCAAATGCCAGTGCTGTAGAGGGGCCGGCGTTGTTCTCATTCCTCTGGATGCTGAACCTATGCCTCTTTCATTCCTGCTCGATTTCCCCTGCACTAATAATACAGCGGAATACGAGGCCCTTGTTTTTGGTCTCCAGGTTGCATTACACTTAGGTGTAAAGTCTATTAACATTTTCAGCGACTCTCAACTGGTAGTCAATCAAGTTATGGGCATCTACCAATGTAAAAATGAGGAACTTCAAAAGTACAAACATTACGTGGACTCACTTTTGACCTTATTTACTCATTATTCTATCCAAACCATTCCCCGCTCAACTAATAAATTTGTGGATACTATGGCTTTCTTGGCCTCGCAAATTCTTACCTCACCAACTGACTCTGACATATTTTTCTTGGTCTAACAAATATTTGCCCCATCTTACTCAGTCCCGGATGTTTGTATGATAAATAATGTGTCTGCTAATTCACAGGATACCTGGTATCACCAATTTCACGACTACCTTACAACCTCTGTTCTCCCACCTGACCTTACTAGTAACAAAAAACATGCTTTTCTTAAAATTGTTTCTCGTTATGTCATCATAGGGGGACTCCTCTATAAACATGGCTTTTGATGGCATCCTCCTTCGATGTCTAACCAGTGTGGAGGTCACCTATACCATCCAACAAGTCCATGACGGAATTTGTGGTGGACATTTTAGTGGTCTTGCTGTGGCTAAACAGATCCTTCTCCTAGGCTATTATTGGCCTACTCTTAATAACAATTGCTACGAATATGTTAAGCGTTGTGTTATGTGTCAACAACATACCAACCTTCAACATACTCCTAGCCATCCACTACAGGTCGCACGAGATCTTTGGCCTTTCTCACAATGGGGTTTAGACCTTATTGGTGAGATTCACCCACCCTCTTCGCAACGTCACCGTTGGATAATCACAGCAACCGAATATTACACTAAATGGGTGGAGGCCATTCCACTCATTTCAACCAAAAAATAAAAAATTGTAGAGTTCATCAACCATCACATTATCTGTCATTTTGGTGTTCCTCATCGCCTGATAACAGATAATGGAAAATCTTTCAAAAATAAGTTGTTACAAGACCTTTGTGACAACTTTGGTATCAAACTTAGCTTCTCATCACCTTACTATCCACAAGAAAATGGTCAAGCTGAATCTTCTAACAAAACCCTGACCAAAATTCTCATGAAAGTCGTTAACGATTCTGGGAAAAATTGGCCTGATCACATCCCCTTTGCCCTTTGGGCTTATCGTACCTGCAATTCGTACCTCCACTAATGCCACACCATTTTCTTTGGTATATGGTACCGAGGTTGTCTTGCCTCTCGAAATACAAATACCCTCCCTAAGAATATCTCTCTAGGATATTCTCACTAATGATGATTTCCACCAAGAGCGGTTAGCCCAATTGGAGCTTCTTGACGAACGTCGTCTTACAGCTCTTGACCACCTTCAAATCTATCAAAAGCGCATCAAGCATGCTTATGATAAGCGACTTCATGAGCGTACCTTTAAGGTTGGTGATCTTGTCCTCAAAGAGAATCAACATGTAACCAAACTAGAAAAGAGCAAACGTGGAAAATTTTCTCCAAATTGGATTGGGCCTTACATTGTCACTCACACTTATGGATCAGGCACTTACCATTTAGCTTCGCTCAATGGTAAACTTGAGCCTAAACCCCTTAATGCCTTGCATCTTCAACCATTCTACTGTTGAATTTAGTGTTATATCACTTCTTATCTACCTTGTGCTCGTCCCTTGAGCTCATTTACCACCTCATACACCTTGTTTCATACATCTCAAAATAGAATCATGCTCACATGGTTTGGTTATCATCTCCCCTTAAAAATGCCTTCCCCTTTTTAGTCTGGTCCATGACTTAAAAGTATCAAAATAACACGTTCTCAATTATACAATTATGGGATATTCTTGAGTCAAACTTCCTACAAAACTAGATGCTTCATGCCAAACAGACATCTAGACCTCCAAGTTATACATAGACTGCTCCCTCGAAGGACAGCTATGTGCAAAGCGACATCTGTTATTATCAATAGAATGCTCCCCGAAGGACAGCTATACACAAAATTTACATCTGCTACTATAAATAGACTGCTCCCTTGAAGGACAACTATACAAAGTCAGCCTCTATCAGAAGCTTCTCGCATTGATCAGCTTCGTGAAGAGCTCAAGAACAACAAAATGCATATCCCATATGGACTTCCTGCATCGATCAGTATATAAATTAAAATCCAGAATAAATAAAAAAATAATAATAATAAAAAGCAGCATTCAACTTTTGAGTCATGGACTTGTCTATTTAGGTTTGGTTCTCTTTCATCAGAATAATCACCTTATAACAAGTTCAATCACGCCCCAGCTATACCATCCACCTCATCTCACCATTCTTCAAAACAACAAAACTCAAGGGACGTGACGTATATCCGATATATTGTGATTATACAACTCTTTTCACCTATCAACTTCTCACCTATGTAAGGTACCTAGGGATTCAAGTTCATCCTCCATAATAATATGTGGTTTGTTTAGCTCTTTCCAACTATGGGACACTTTTCCCTCTTTTACCCGAATCTAGGATTATGTGTTGACCTTAATCAGGACACGGTTCCCAAAAACTTGGGTAAGCTAACCTTCGCTTCACCTATACCTACACCAATACCCCCAATACCGTACCAACACCAACAACATTACCCTACCAATATCAATATTTTTACCAACCGACAAATTGCCTAACCACAACCAAATTACCTGAATTCACCCCTCCCTGGTCCTAAGGGAGAACTACATCGGTCTGAGGCCCCTCCTTGCTTTGTGCAATGGGCTATGTAGGTAGCACTTAGGAGACATGGGGTCTCCGAAGGTTAGCTCGACCATCCCCTACCATAACCTACCATGTGTTGTTAAAATATAAATGATTTCACATATTTATATTGATAACACTGACCTTGGTCCTTTTTCAAAAAAAACATTCAAAACACAAACATTCTTATTATTATCATAACTCAAATCAACATACATATTCAGTTTTATTTAGATGTTAAACAAATACATCTTCTATATCATCGACGCGCAGGTCGGCATCCTTATTTATTCTTCTACCTCTATGAAATTCACCTAAACCCTTGCGCCTCATCCCGAACTAGGTCATGATCATGATCGTCGACGCCGCTCACCTGGCCTCTCCATCCTCAAAGGTGCCACTGCTATTGGTTCCTCCCACTAACACCCTCTCGCATGGAGGAATCTCACCTCTAGTCTCTCCACTCGTGACTGCGCAACCGCTAACAATCCTGTTGTCTCATTCACCTGCGTTTGAAGCTGGTGAACTAAACCCTGCAGGTGATCTCTCTCCACTATAATCACAGCTATGTTAGGATGATCAGCCCTCTCACATGAACCTCGCAGCTCTGTTACCCACCACAATCTATAAGCCTTTATCGCTCCTGCATCCATTACCCTGCGATCGGCTGCTATCTCTTCTGGTCCTTCTGGAGGTGTCAGCCAGGGAGGCGAGAATGATGCCTCAGCGTCGATCCTCATGTATGGTCTATAAGCCATGGGTATATCCTGAACAAATCTAAATTATCGCCACACGTGATCTAGAGGAATCCTCTCGTACTCACCTGGCCTATGCCCCACGATCCACCTTAATCGCTCTACACCCCTCAAATCCTCAGCTATGTTCTCTGTCACCATATAGTTCCCGTAAGTCCTCCAACAGATATCTGCAATCGTCACCATCTCCCACACCTACCTATAATACTTGATGTCATCTGTCACGGCCTAGGATCTTGCCTCTTGCTCTTGTCTGGACCCATCACCTGAATCCCAACCTCTACACTCCTGTCTCTCCTGACTGGATGGGTTAGCCTATTGGTTGCACACAAACAATGTGCTCATAGGCCCAACAATGTAATAAGTATGCACAATCTAGTGTAGTCCTGTGATTTCACCTGCAGGCCCATAAACCCATGTATAGCTCCACCAGATATGCGGGTGCCCATCCGAAAGTCACACTCCTTTCTATCATTTCCCAAATAATACACATCAATGCTTTTGGAAATCTTCCCCCATCCACCCTCGGTAATGCATAATACCCCACTGCTATCATTAATACCACTGTCAACCTTGTTGCCTCAGGGTGTGCTGCAAACATTATACCATAAGTGAATGTCAAACCTCGCTATGTCAAATCCTGTGCAGTTGGACTAAATACTACTGTTATCACTCCCCGCGCAGCGCTAGGCCCTGCCTGATACACTGGTCTTCCTATAATTAGGAGCCTCAAAATTTGAAACACATCTTCCAACGTCACTGTCATCTCCCCTGTTGGAAGATAAAAGGTATTCTTTTCCAGATTCCATCTCTCAATCAATGCCTGCAACATAGCATGATTGCGTGCGATTTGTGAATAATAGTGGATTCCACTTAACCCCACATGGTTTATCAATGCCCACTCAGCTGGTGTTACATCTACTCGGACTTGTGACAACAAAGCTGGCACCCTATCATTCATCCACAATCCTGCCTCTGCCTGCATACATCAAATCAACAAACAACAAATCAATAAATAACATCTCCAGGTGTTTTTTAACACAATCTGGAATTTTACACAGTAACCAGTATCGGTTATATCTAACCGATACCGGTTACTTATAACCAATACCGGTCACTGTTACTTCTAACCACCCATCTCAACAACACCACATATGATAGTGTTTTTGCTCGTTTAATCCTCTCTGTGCCTACAAACATATCTCAAACACTTTATTTCCTATCCTACAACACTCACCCCACCCCAAACTCTTGCATGATCACCTTTCTGCCCATTTACCTTACCACATTCTATTTTTAACCATGCAAAATCTAATTCTAACAAAAAAAATAAACAAATTATACCTCTAGGGATCCAGCAATTAGAGGTGGAACCTATCTTCTTTCTCCTCTCTGCCCACTGGATGCTTCTCTTTGTTCAGCCATGTTCACCACCCTCTGTAATATAACTTGTCTTTCTACCTTCTTAATCTCATCCCACAATCACTTTACCTGTCTTTTTCCTCCTTATCACTCAATTCTACCATGCAATTACCTGTATAAGTCGTCAACAACGTCACATTCTCGTATTTAACTTGTTGCATGAATCTAAAAATAAGAACTTAAGTTGCCTCCCAAGCTTTTCTATTTTTAGAAAAAATCGTTTTGGCATAACCGATATCGGTTACCTAACCGGTATCGGTCATATAGCTACCGACATCGGTTAGATCGATATCGGTTAGCTAACCGATATCGGTCACATGTCTCCTTTTGCTTAAACCTAGGCCTTTTCTTTGTTTTTTACAAATTTTTGGTGGCGCCCTCCTCTTTTCCCTGCATAACGACATCTTTATCAATATTTATCATCATAATACCATCAACACATATACATATCAGCAAAATTTCATCAACATCATCTATATACATTAAATTTCAATACCATCGACAAAACACATGAGACATTCTAATACATGCATCAAATCAAAAAAAATTATACACACCATGTGGATCAAACTCATCTATATATATCATCAGCAACTCAATGTCAAAATATATAAACTTCCCTGTATGGGGCCTCTGTGATTTAAAAATACAAATCCAGCACACAGGCTGCTGTCTCTGTCAAAATCTCGACTAGGCTCGCAGGCCGGTCTCTCATATCAAAAATATACTCGGCTCGGCTCTATACACTCGGCCGTAGGCTGGTATCAACTATACAAAATGTACTCGGCTCGCAGGCCGGTATATACAACAAACATGAATAAATAAATCTTATGTGGGCACGCAGGCCTCTATATACATACTCGGTTCGCAGACCGGTGTCTATATCCAATAACAAAAACCCATATCCGCTCCTAGGATGTCTCAGCTCTCTCCACCACCCTCGGCCTATCCCCCTGCTGGTCTCTGTGCTAGCTCTTGCCTCCTCCCTATAACTGACCCACCGGCTGTGGCTGCGGCCCCCTGTGATCTCTGACTCCAGGACGTCTTGGCTCTATGTGCTGGCATATGGCTGATAGTCGGCCCCGGTACCATCGAGCACATCCTGATAATACTAGGCCTCCGCTCTCACCTCCATATAGCGGGCCCGTGCCACCATGGCTGGTGGGGCTGGTCCCCCGACTCCTAATACAAGTGGCCCCTACCTTACCGGTACACCTTGTGCCTGTGGCGCTGCCTGTACCTGTACCTATGCCTGAGGCGGTGCCTGTGCCTATGCCAGTGCCTGTGGCTGTGCCGGTGCCTGCGCCTGTGCCTAAGCTTGTACCTGTGCCTGGGCTAACTGCCCCTGTAGCACCCCAATCTATGCCTATGTAGTAGTAAGCTGCCCCTGTAGTAACTGCACCTGGTCTAAGAGACGGTCCCTCTCCGCTATCACAGCCGCCAAATCTAGCTGTGCGGGCTGTGCTGTCATGGCTACCCTCTGTCCTGCCCACCACACCAAAAATGCACCTGTCACTCCGGCATCATCCACTGTATCATCCACCGGTCTCTCTGCAACCCAGACTGGGTCCAATAGCTACGGAGCAGGCAGTGGTGCCTCTACATCATCCCTCCAATACTGTGGGAAGGGAGGTGGCTCATCCTGTCGTAAGCCCAACTGACGTCGTACCTTCTCTAGGGGTATCTACTCATACTCCCCAGGCCTCCGTCCAGCTATCCAGAAGCTATACTCGATCCAGCGCAGCTGTGCTCGGGCTCCTCCTCGGGGTTAATGGCCTCTGTAGGGCCCTCCAAATAATATCGAGTGCCGTCAGGCCCTCTAACATGTGCCGATAGTATGCCACATCTCATCCCAGCAATCACCACTCGTGGCTAGCCCATGACCCCCAACCACCTCTGAAATCCATACCTATACACTATCTGTGGCCCTAGCTGCTGGGGCAACCCTACTGGTCGTATACAGATGATATGCTCGTAAGACCCAACAGTGTAACAAAAATGTCGAACAGATACCAAATCACCTCATACAGCGATAACCCCAGAACTCTCTGTATAGCTGCACTAGATACACTGGTGCCCAGGCATAGCAGGTATGCTCCTCCACCATCTCATGTAAAACTCCCATCAAATCCCATGGGAAGCGGCCTCCCTTTGAGTCCGGGAGGGCGAAGCAGGTGATACCAATCATCATCAACACATGGCTAGCCGTGTGTCTCCTGTCGGTGTGCGTGATACATATCACCGTAGGCAATGCTCGCGCTATGATAGGTAAGCAATGGGGCTGCATCCCCGAATACATGTAGGATGTTGTTCATCGCTGTCTCCGCATCCACCTCGAAGATTGCCTGGACCTATCGATCGGCAGTCATCAGGATGCGATACACATCCTTTAATGTAATACCTCATCTCTCCAGTAGGGACCTGGAAAACATTGGTTGCTGGATCCCATTTATCGATGAGGGCAATCATCCAGGATGTGGTTCCTATGCATCAGCCCTATACCTCTGGACTTTGCCAAGTCCAACCTCTCACATGACGGCCCACTGCACTGCAGTCACATGTGGCCGCATCTTCCCTAATAGAGGTGGCATCCGATCCCGCATCGTTAGCTGCTGGCGTGCCTGTAAACACAACCCACTCCATCAGGCCTACCTTTTACAAAAACAACTACCTTAACCCTTTATACCCACTTACCCAGCCAACCACAACCTGACTCTATAACACACATATACACCCACCTATCTTACCCTATACATCTACGATATCCCCTTTACTTATCTCACACCCTACCAACCATCTCGATCTACTCTAGCCATCTAACTATACCCAACCAATCAGGCCCAACCCAAGGCCGCACCCAACCAATCAGGCCCGACCCAAGGCCCTCACTAATCAATCGGCCTGACCCAAGGCCGCACCAATTAAGTACCTCGACCAAGACCCGTAACTTATGATTTTATCCACCCATAATGTATCTTTTTGTTCAATCGAGCTCACCTGTTCGTGTTTTAGCATGATTAGGATACTTGAATTGATCAACTGACCAACTTTTTCTAGACCAAGACCGTGACGTTTATCTCAACCAAACCAACCATTTTGTACTGCCGAACATGCCTAAACGTTCCTGTACCTTACCCGTTATATCCCCTGGAGCTACTTCCTATGCCTTGGATACCAGGATTATATCACCCTTGTTTGGATAAACTATCAACCTTTGCCTATGAATTGCTTGTTTGCTCTTCAAATCATGTACCCTGGTCGCACTACTGCATTTCAACATGCGTCTGCTTCCTTGAACTTACCCCACCATCTTACCATCATCTCAACACCATTCACCCTTTATCAACCCTATCCCTGATTTCACGTCGCCTCAATCTGTGATAGATTTGAGGGGGATTACCTATACCCTTAACTGGGAGTAACCACTTCTTATTAATTGTCAGTGCAGCTTTACAAGACAAGCTACACAACAACAAGGGGCTAATGTAGACACCAAATTTTTGTCATACAACACCCTGTGCCCCACATCTCATTTCGCAACCTAACCTCACCACCTAAACCTTACACAATTATCTATTAATTACCTTATAATTAATAAATCCACATCTCCAAACCTGCCACCTCATTTCGCCACCTCATCATGACCTAGCCCTAACCCTAAACTAACCTAATTAAGACCTATAACTTGGTCTACATCCACACCCATGACTAATTACTCCTCACCCGTACCAAAACCAACCTAATAATGACTTGACCAAGCCTAGAACTAATCCCTCAGGAGAAAAGGAGGGAAAGTTGGCTATTTTACTAAAAATAGCCCACTTTGACTTAACCGACATCAGTTCCTACTCGACTGCCATCGGTTACGTAACTGCCATCGGTTCCCTGTAAATGACCTCCCCCAACCAAAAACAAAAGATGGGAATTCATTTGAAAGATCCGAAATTCACTTGGCAGAGTAGAGACAAGTGAAGAAAAGAGAAGAGTTTACAGAGAAGGACATCGAGCCCAAGACTGCAACTAAGTAACCAGAGCACAGCGACACTCATCCAAGCATTGGGAGAGAAGATAGCTCACTTTTGATTGTCAGATCATCCCACCTGAGCCTTGCCTTCATCATCACAGTCCTTGGACCTATATCTTCATCAGGAACTAGTAAGTAGTGTCTTGTACGTTTTTAAATACCATTTCTTGAACTTCTGATTCATAGTAATTATAAGCTCACTCCTAGATCTACTACCCGATAGCACCCTACATCTAAATTTCATTCCTTTACCCTTACATTGCCCCAGGAACAACTCCCATACTCTCTGAGTCTTCTCCATCACCCTATTGCCTACCCCTAATCATTTACCAACCTTATAAACACCATATCTATCTTACAACCAACCTTCATTGAAAGCCCCTAAATCATTGCCCCTACCGATATCGGTTATCAGCAACCGGTACCGGTGTTATAACTGCAGTTGGTTATAAAGTGACTGGCATTGGTCACTATGACTCCAACCAAAACCAACCTTTCCTCTATTGCTTTTTAACGAGGTAACTAAAGTGTAATTTCGCAATAACTTCTTTGTTATCATTTGTGTTAATTCATATTAAAAGGGGAACTGACCACCTTCGAAAGGAAGTCTAATATTTCCTGGGCCCAAGGCAGTTCCCTCATTTATTGTCTAACTATAATCTGGTGGTCTTGCATTCTTATTCACAGGTAGTCCTTCCCAGACAAAAAGGAGTTCTTTGCAATCGGTCTGATCTCTCTCTACGGTATGCGTACACCCTCCCAACGCTCAACAGGTATTCCTCCTAGCTCTAACCTTTATATGTTTCTCAAGAGAATGAAAGGATAGAAGCAACTCTATTCTAAGAATGGAAACATTCTGTGTGAAAAAAGATTCTTTAGAGTAGCTGGTGATGGGTGGAAATGATAAATCAGATAAAAGATAACTTGAGTTTGTTACTGATGAACATTAGGAGAGTTGTTTGAATGATGAATTGGTCAATGGTGACAAGTTTTGGATTGACCAATCCAAAAACAAAATAAACCCAAGATTGGAGAAAGCACTGGATAAACTTGGACCCCTTTCTTATAAGGTGGTAATTAAAAAGGGCAGCGGGCTAAAACCAAATCTGCTATAATTTTCCACGCATAAAAATGAAAATGATCATAAGAATGATAATTCTTCTTCATCAAAAAATGCTAAGAAAATTTGGTGGAAAAAGCATAACAGGAAAATGTGTTCTGCCAAAAATAAATTTGCAAAAAAATTTGTAGTGATAACCTGTAAGAAAAGGTATGGCATTATTTCAAATAGAAAAGTTAAATGTAGTCAATCAGGACCTGCTAGAGGATGTTTCTGTTGGTGTGTGTATTTTCCACATCATTAGGTGAGTCATCTCACTTAGGTGAGATCGTAGTTCCATGTGTCATTTAGGGGTCATTATGAGATTCTCTTACGTGTCAGTGCATCAGCGCATTAATTCGTCAATGTGTCAGTGCATCATATGCATCATTGGGAGTTACACTTCTATTCTGGGAATGTAACTCCCCCTCTCTACTCGAGTTGTTATGATTACAGCACTGGGGGTTACTTAGCACCTCCTATATGTACACCCCTTTGGATCTATGAGATAGAGTAAAGTTTTATGGCTTAACCAGGTTCTACCCATGTTTCAAATCTTTGCATGCACACTTGATTGATGTTCATGCCTCCTGAGATCTCTTCACAATGTCATTCACACATCCGTTGATGTCCACGTCATCCCTCGTGATCCTCGCTTGTGGGTTTTAAGCCCTCTTTCATGGTATTAGAGTAGATCTTGTGGATCCGTGCACTCTTTGGCGTTTCTGTGCATGTTTTCGGCTTCCAGCATGATCTTCAGATTCTCGTTGCGTGTTTCGTAATGGATATTTTGACCGTGCTCTATTTGCATTGATTTAGGATTCATACCTCTCCTTGGGTTGTTTGTGTGTTTGAGGTAGTTGTATATGGTTTCTGGTTTTCAGGCTTAGTGTCTTGGACCACTCGACTCTCCATGTTGCATGCATGTTTTGAGGTCTTTGAGTTGTTGTTTTAGGTTGTAGATCAATTTAGGTTTAGTGATGGTTCTGAGTTTGTTAAGATTTTATGGAAGTTGTTTTTCTTGTCTAGCTCAACCCCAGTTTGTCGATTTGGCTCACTTAGGAACCTCTTCCATAACTCTCACAAGCTACTCAGTTGGGCTTGCTACATTATCTTCAACCCACATTTTATAAGCTTGACATACATTGGCTATCACCTTGGCCCTAACTCATTGTTACATTCATGTCAAGTTTTATTATTAATCTTCGATAGCCTGAGCTTCTGCCTCCTTCCATGCCACCTTGATTTCCATAGCTCATGCATTCTACATCAATTATCTACTCTCAACTTCTTGATCTCTACTCAATGCTCATGTTTGGTGTGTTCAGATCAACTTATTGCTCGTTTCTACCCCTGTTTAGCCCTCGACATCACCTGGTTTGTGCTATTTCTGGTTTGGACTCCCATGCTACTGGTTTCTTGTGGTTTTTGTGCTCTTCTCTAGCCTCCAATGTTACATCGATTCACTCATCAACCTCCTTGGCTCCACATAGATTTCACTTCCTCATTGTCACTTCCATGCAGCTATCACTTCCTTACTGTGCATTGTGTTGACCATTACAGTCTCCCATGACCATTACAATTTTGTTGTTTCCGTTGCACCCTACCATGTTTTGAATCTTCTCTGCTCGGCGGTTACTTGGAACCCTATAAGGAATTCTGCATTCAAACCTATACATATGGCCCAACACCTTTGACTACTTCTCGAGACACTCTGCACAGCCAACCTATTGTCTCAAACAAGTCCTTAGCGCATCTCCAAACATGTAGAATGGTTACATGCACAGCCAGCCACTTGGTCAACCCTCCACAACTACTCTCCACATGGCTCCATAACGTGGGCCCCATCACTCCCTTTTAGAATTGTTTGTAGGTTAAAACAATCCCTTTTTTGATTTTTTGAGGCAAAAAATTCCTTTATGGCATTGTAATAATTTCTAGGTTCTAATTTTACTTGTATCATGCCCTTCCTACGTGTGTCAAAGACGGAGGGTGAGGTCCGGGGTTGGCAAGAGGCTAATCTCCCCTCATAAGAAAACAAAACCCTATCTAAAATTTGATGTCATTTCTAACAAGTACCCACATGACAGCCTTTACACCCATTTCAGGCATTTTTTTAATGCGTTTGTAGCATTTATTGGCATTTTCCATCAGTTGCGGAAATTATATTTATGCCATAACTTTTGACTCGATGCTCATTTTTGAGCGCTTCCTTGGTTAAATTTGCATGATTTCTCACACTTTACATGATGGCATTGTCATTTTTGTAAACACACTACTTTATAAAGTGTTGCATTCTGGGGGGGTTGACTGTACTATTGGGCTTTCACACGCAGATGCATTATTATTCGAGTCCGACGTCTTGCATTTGTGCATCTTACATTTTTCATCATAGAGATTGATCTTTCTAGACTTGAGCACCGTAGGATCGCCTTACAACCTCCGCCACTTCTCACCAAGAGAGGGAACTACTCAGCTTGGCATGCTTCCATAGAACATTACTTCACCCAGGAGGGTCTTTCACCCTTCTTGCTTGGGCTAGTTCCTACACCTACTGATCATCATCATCTAGAGGACTTCCTTGACACTTGTGACCATGTCATTGGTCACATGATGATGCATGTCTCTTGATCTTTCTGGTTTAACATGGTAGACTTAAATCCACCTCACCGTGTCTGGGGCATTCTTCAGTCCCTCTATGGAGACCCTTCACATACTGCCATTGTTGTTGTTGTTGTTATTGTTCCAGTTGTCTCCTCTTGTTCTTTGTGTGAAGAAAGTTCCACTGACACATACTCACTTGATTCTAATTCTGATGACGAGGATTACGCACCCTGTTCTGATGTCAAGAGTACTACAGAGGACTCTTCTCCTCTTTCTCTCACTATTCTAGAGAGTGTTGACACTTCCCACATCTCATCAGATATTGAGCAGTCTCCTTCTCAGTCTCGTACAGTCATCACACCAACCTCCTTTCAACTTCTAGTGTGTGAGGCCCCTTCCACTACTTTGCCTTGATTGGATGACTCATACCTATCTAACATCACTCTTCTGTTTGTTCAACCCCCTCATTACGATGAGTATCTTCCTAACCTTAGTCATCTTTTCACAGAGTCTACTTGTGATGCACTACAGGTCCCTCATCCATCTACAGGTGTTTCAGAGGATTTCATCATCTCCATTGTTGGGAGTACCCCTACTAGGATTCTTACCACTTCCACTTTTCTAGAGACCTTCATTGATTCATCCTCAGCTGTGGATCCCTTTTATGTTGTGGAGGATGTTTTTTTCCCTTCACATCACTTAGACATCCTTTCTATGGCTGTACATTCTTCACACTCTGACATTTTTGCACTCATGACATTACCTTCGGTTCCTTGGCACTCATTTTCTAGACCTATGTCACACTTTCATGGACCAGACTCAAAGTTTTTTGTGTTGTTCCCTTCAGTTTCCTTCATGGAGTGGGAAAACTTCAAACATGTCATTTTTTTCCTTCATAAGGGCAGGCATATAGTTTGGTTTGGGTGGCTCTTCTTCAGTCCAGAGCTAGAGGATTTCATCATCGACATTGTTTTGGGAGACCTCCTAGAGCTGCAGAGTTTAGATCCGTCCATGGTATCTTCTACATTCCTCTCGTCTCCCTCTTCTTCTCTCTTCTTCTTCTTTCCAAGAGATTTCCTCTTTGTACATGGGTACCTTTTTAGGCTCATCTATAGCTAGGACCCATCTTTGGCATCTTTCCTAGATTAGAGAGTGTTTTTCTCTCTTGTTGTGGATGTTTTTTCCACTAGGTTTTCCTTCGCTGCTTGGGATCTTTTTCTCGTACATGGGTACCTGTTATCCCATAAAATTGGCAAGGGAAATTTTATAGATAACCTACCAAATTTTTGTTCCGGTCCCTCGTCAGGGACCCCTTGCATTCGAAACGTTGCAAAATCCCTTCTCGGGAAATCTAGTTTTCTGAACTTAGCCATTTTTAGTCTATTTTGGTCAGGCGCACATGATGAATTTGCAACATAAAATTTTGATGCACCCCCTTTAAATCCTTTGGCACATGATTTCTCATGTCAACAGGCATTTTGGTGCACCTCACTATGTTGAGTCTTCCTTGCATGTGCCAAGGTGCATGCTCCTTCCTATCAACAGAACATTTGTTGCGCCACTTTTTGGTGCACCAATAGCGCACATATTCCTCTGTCAACACCACTTCTGGTGCACCAAAGACACACATAACTTTGTGTTGACAAGATTTTTGGTGCACCACGGGGTGTATTTTTTCTTGTGTCGACATTGCTTTTCATGCGCCACTTAAAAAAGTTGGTGGCGCATTTATTGCTACCTCACCTATAAAAAGGCGCGTCTGTGCTTTCATTATCATTCGACATAAATCACGTGATTTTCTCTGAACCTACCAACGCACCTGCCCTGTCATTTTCAATCACTTTGTGGACCCATTTGCACATTTCTTCGTTATATCCGGGTAAGAGGTCCTCATTTCTTTTGTGTGTTTTGTGCTTTGGTTCTTTGTTTGCTTGTTGGTATGGATTGGATTGGAAAGGCTGTGAAATAATTAACTCCCCCCCCCCCTTCCTTGTTGTATTTTCCATTCTTCCACATATTCTTCCCCCTCTTTCCAGATCTGCTGGTAGAGGAAACTCTATCCTAAAAAATATCTTGGAACTCTCATTTTGTAGCTTCTTCATCACCCCAAGGTACCCTGCAAAAGGAGCTAAACCATATGTAAAACCCCTCAGAGAAGGAATCAAAGCTTAAAAATAAATTGTATCTTTCTTCTCCTTTGGTGCATTGGCACACCCTGCAACATGAAGAACAGTTGTGCCAATGGCACATCTGTCACCCCCGTTACACAAAGAGCAGCCACGCCAATGGCACACTTTCCCTGCCTGCTACATAATGGCAAGTTGCGCCCTCATGGTGCACTTCCTTAGTTTGTTACAAACGCTTCCTTGCGCCCCCTCATGGTGCACCAAACTCATTTGTTGCATCGTTAAAACCTACGCCCTTTGGCGCACCCTACATGTATGCAACATAGAAATTATCCGCGCCAAGTGAAAATTTGTAAAACGGCTCAGGCGCATCCCTCGCTATAACAACATCATGTCATGCATACCTTCCATGCGCCGCGCCAAGTCCTCTTTAGCACACAAAAAGAATATGTTACACAAACCTTAGATGCACCTTTGGCACATTGAAGTTCTGTGCAACATAAAAATTATATGCGCCCTTTACAAAATGCATCCACATGGCACAGGTGCACTTGTGTTTATAACAACAAAGAATGCAACCTACAGTATCCACGCACCATGCGCCCTGAGGCCTTAAAATCTCTAACTCTTTCTTCTGCCAGCATTTCAATGGAAAATCAAATAGCTGACATGAATTTCTTGCGTTGGGTTTCACTTCTTATTCTTGCAGATCAGCAACTAAGTTTAGAGTCACGTATGTCAACATCAAGCAAAACCTACCAAATATAAGGGTAAAGCCAAGCTCACAAAAGAAGAAATGAAGTATAAGTATCAGAGGGTCAGAATGCCCTAGTCCCAAGTAGAGTGTGACCTAGACATCAGAGACTCAGAGCTTGGTCACATTGATATGGAGGAGTTCTGGGCCAGAACCAGGAAGGTCACACGAAGTCCATGGATGGACAAATTGATAGGCAGTGCCCTACACTTTGCTGGAGGAATCCCAGTCAGTGTAGTTAATAATGAATTTATGATGGTAGTTTCCCGATGCTACAAAAAAGACACAAGATGTGTCCACAATGAGAAGGGTGAGGTTATAATCAACCTCATTGCCTGCCATTTTGAAATAATGCTCGGCATCCCTCACCACCGGCACTTTCTGGCCATCAGCCGGGAAGACTGCATCAAGGTCTGGGACAATAATGAAGATTAGTGTATGTAGCTGATGAACGAGGTATATTTGAAAAATAAAAAGGTGGTGACTCAGTGGCCACAGGTCATTCATCATAGTTCCTTCTCAGAGGAACTCAGTGACACCATTACGTTCCTGAGTAGAGTCTTTGGGCTTCCTGATGCCCATTATTTTCACAAATGGATGCTACGATATTTGGAGACAATGAACAAAAATGTGCCTGATCAACACTTTGAGTGGGAAGAAATCATAAGCAACACGATATCAGAGTAGTTACAACAACTTGCCACAACAGGGAAGTTCTACATGAATTCCTACGTTGTTTACGCTGCAGCTTCTGAAAGAGATTATCCAGCTCTGATGTGGTGCGGGGTTTGGCCCCAGGTTAAAATCTATGAATATTATCCAGAACTGAAGCTGGAAAATAGTATCCCCAAATTTACAAAGATCAACGATGCCTTCTTCTACGGCATCATCTACCTCCTGAGGCTAAATATGACTCATGGTCACACGATCAAGAGCATTGTGGCAACCACAGAGAAATGGGGGGCCCTGTTCACTCAATTCCCCACATTCACTTATCTAAGGGTGGCTAACTTCTTGGGGGAACCAACTAAACTACCAAGGTATGTTGGTCCCAAGTTAATCTTGTTGGAGCTATCGAGGTAACTAATCACCTACCATGAGAAGTGCCTCAAGAGAAAGAAGGGTGGAACTCCTTTCCCCCTCACAGTGGGTAGGTATACGTGTCTCACTCACCACAAGGCAAAAGATATGTTTATAGAACTGGAGCTGCTAAATCTGAAACATGACTTCCCAGCAAGGCCCACCTTCGACCTAAGAAATTGTCTGCCTAGGGCTAAGCTCGACCTGATCCACATCCCTCAGATCGAAGATATCTACATTGACATATATCATGAGGTTGAGCTTAGGAGGAAGGACCACTCTCGCTTGGCCTTAGTAGAAATCATCCAGTACGGGGTGGCCATCGTCCCCAAAGGCTACCAAACTACTGAACAAGAAGTAGATCAAGTGTATCTTGACATGGGTGGGGATGATTGGCCTTTTGCATTTATTGATAGAACCAAAGTGCCTCAGACAATTGAGGAGAGAGTCAAGGAAACTCTGTGCAGAATAGAGCATTGGTGCCGAATGAACATATTCATCTACCTCGAGGTCAATTTCACAACCTCTCCATTGGACAATGCACCTCCTTGGGAAAAAAAAAACCAAAAGGAAAGGGTAAAGATAAAGAGGGTGAGTCCAGCTCCACCCAAGAGGAAGCTCCAGAAAGCCCCCCTTCCGCTTCACAAGAACGGGTTGAAATCCTGAAAATATTAGAGGAAGAAGCGGCAGAAGATGTTCCAATAGGCCCATCCACTCAGGATGTCGCCACTGCTACAATAACTGAGGTCCCTTCTATTCCTTCTCCTTCTCCTCCTTCCCCTCCTTGAGTGACTCAAGTGACCATTCCTTTTGTCGTGTCATCTCCCCCTTCTTCTACTATTCCTCCTACTTCCTCGTCCATCTTCTCTTCTCTCGTGGATCTGTCCCCCTCAATTTCTTCCCTCATCTCTGAGCTCCCCTCCCTTCCTATGTCTTCCTCTCCTGCAGTATCTCTTCCTCCCATGAGTGCTTCCTTGGCCTCCCTCTCGATGCCACCTCCAAGTGTCTCCATGTTTTTCCCTTCTACTACTGCAGCTGCCCCCTTCTCTGTTTCTGGTCCTTCTCCCATAAGTCCATCCTGGATCTCCCAGCACCTGAGTCAACAAAAAAGGAAATTTCCCATCGCCCCGATGGACTTCTCCATAATCCTGTCAAAAGGGGAAAAGAAGTAGAAGCCCATCACACACTTCTCTCAGAGTGCTTTGGGAGAGAGGGTAATGGAGATCGTATACCCTAATCCTCTGAAGGATAAAAAGGATCTGTCTCCGATAGATTACACAGTGACTCAAGTCACAATGGGGACGTCTTTTGAAAGCCTTCAAGGAGAGGCCTTATCTGTAGTTGATGCCCTCTGCAAGAAGCTTCAAGAAGAAAAAGAAGAGAAAAGGCTACTAAAAGACAAAAATAAACATCTGCTCCACGCCTTACAGAAGATGGGCAGTGCACCTCCCACAACTACCGCTGAAACTCCTGAGCCTCTGAGTAAGGATAAAATTAATGAATATGCAAAGATAGGCAAGCAAGGTATGGTAGTTTCCACCTAGAGGATCCAGATCCTCAAAGACAGTGAACGAGTGATCACCAAGTTCACCGATTTGTATCGGAACATCAACAAGGTGAATAAAGAGCTCTAGGCATTAGCAAGACTCATATCAGAAGAGCTGGACCATGCTAGGCTACAACATGAGACCTTTCAAGGAATGTTCGACTGTTCAGTCAAATATCTGGTCAAGTTCGGTGTTTTCGGTCACCCCAGGGCCCTCAATAAAATCCTTTCCACTCTGGATTACCAGATGGATCAACTGGAATTCTTCCTCGAAAAGATTGATAACGTAAAGGAAGAAGCCCTGGACGTAATGCATCAGATTTTGCCTTAAGGAAGGTTGACGAAACCATCCAGATCTTCAAGGAGATTGTTTCACAAGGGTTGGGGCCAAAGGTCACTTTTGACACAGAATCCATCAATAACCTACTGGCCTGTCGGGACTTCATCAGGTTCCTAATAGAAGCAGAGAATGAATATTCCAAACTCCCAGAGAAGCTCACAAATGAGTGGGATACTTGTGAGGCTATCACTGAGCGACACAAGGATTCTTCCCAGGATCAACTAGAGCCCATGATCAGCAAGTTCATGGAATACCATGCCCAATTTCACATCTCGTCACCTGAGCAGCAGAAGCAGGATATCCCTTTTCAGCCGCGGAATGACGACGATGAATAATTTCTCTCTCTTCTTTGACTTTTTTTTTGTAAATGTCTAAAGTATGTTGGCACAAATGATGACATCGTCCATGTTGCACCATGGGATGATGTCATCCATCAAGTTGTCAAAAGTCAACATGACTTTGAGATATTTTTGTAGATATTTTGTAAATAGGGGGTTGGTTCCTTTTTGCCTTCCTTCTTCTTCTTCTTCTTCTATAAATGCTCAAATACTTTTGGTATTTGAGGGTGGATACTTTTCAGATGAAAAATAGAAGTGAGAAGAAAAGACTTTGAGCTTTTTGTAACAGAAGGAAATATTAATACAATATTTAGAATTCATGCTGAATACATGTGTTATTTGCATTAGATCTTTCTTACGTCAGATCTGTGTGTTTATTTTGTTGGATCTACTTCTGTTTTATTGTTATTTATTCATCAGTATTTCTTTGTTCATTTATGTATTTTGGATTTTTAACAAAAAAGTTGAAGTTTACAAATAGGTAGTAATTTTTCAGATTTTTATTGAATTTCTATCATACCACCATCATAGATCGGATAGATCTGTTTGTTCCCCAGCGGAGTCGCAAAAAACTATTGGTTCAAAAATCTGTCGCTTGGGCAGATTTATGGATAGACAAGTCAATAGTGTGCAGGGCATAGCCCCTCTTTGAGTCAACAAAGTGAAACTAATTTATTGCTATTCTACTAGCAAGAATCTGTGTAAGTCTCACAATATTCTACCTTCAGGGGTTTAGGATCTCATCCCAATAGGGTTATTTCCGACTGCGGAAAGAAAGGAATGGAAGAGAGGATGAAGAAATATCAGATCCAAAGAAAGAAAAGAAATGAATTCCAAAGAAGAAAGGTCAGAGGGTTTATGTTTTGGGATTGGTAGTAAACAGAACCAAACCTACTTACGTAAATGAACAAAGCAATACTGATGAATAAATGACAATAAAACAAAAGTAGATCCAACAAAATAAACAAACAGTTTGAAAATTTCGATAAACAGTCAAAAACTCAGATCTACGGAAAAATACATATTTTTATAAAAAATCAGCAGACTAAAGGTCTCCAACTAGGCCAGATCTATGGATCTCAGAAGAAAATTTTCGATTTAGAGAACTTTTGCAAAAAATTTGGATTTTTAACAAAAAAGTTGAAGTTTGCAAACAGGTAGTGATTTTTTAGATTTTTACTGATTTTCTATCATGCCACCATCATATATCAGATAGATCTGTTCGTTCCCCAGCGGAGTCGTCAAAAACTGTTGGTTTGAAAATCTATCACTTGGGTAGATTTATGGATACACAAGTCAACAGTGTGCAGGGCATAGCCCCTCTTTGAGTCAGCAAAGCAAAAATGGTTTATTACTATTCTACCAGCAAGAATCTGTGCAAGTCTCATAATATTCTACCTTCAGGGGTTTAGGATCTCATCCCAGTAGGGTTATTTCCGACTGTGGAAAGAAAGGAATGGAAGAGAGGATGAAGAAAGATCAGATCTGAAGAAAGAAAAGAAATGAATTCCAAAGCAGAAAGGTCAAACGGTTTATATTTTGGGATTGGTAGTAAACAGAGCCAAACCTCATCAGGCTTTATGTCAGGACCCATTTCTCATTTCTGACTTACTACCTCATCCTAAGTTACGATAAAGGGAGGGTGTTGGTATGTGTATTTTCCACATCATTAGGCAAGTCATCTCACTTAGGTGAGACCGTAGGTCCATATGTCATTTAGGGGTCATTATGAGATTCTCTTACGTGTCAGTGCATCAGTGTGTTAGTGCGTCATATGCATCATTGGGAGTTACACTTATATTCTAGGAATGTAACTCCCCCTCTCTACTCAAGTTGTCATGACTACACCATTGGGGGTTACTCAGCAACTCCTATATGTACACCCCTTTGGATCTATGTGATAGAGGAGAGTTTTATGGCTTAACCAGGTTTTTTCCATGTTTCAAATCTTTACATGCACATTCAATTGATGCTCACTCCTCCCGAAATCTCTTCACACTATCGTTCGCACATTCTTTCATGTGCACGTCATCTCTCATGATCCTTGCTTATGATTTTTAAACCCTCTTTCAATTTCTTGTGTGGTAATGGACACTACGCAAATCAATGTCCTTTAAAAAAGGAGAACAAGCATAAGATGATGAAGCATATTGCAAGAATTGATAACAAAGTAAAGGAACATGTATCCCTGACAGGATACAGAGGAAATTGTGAAGGAATCCATGAGATTAGTATTTTTCAATCCTAAAAGAAAGAAAATAAGGATTTGTTGCACTTAATGAAAAAAAAAAACTGATCAACAATTGTGAAGCCTAACTCTACCTGATGGTATGGATTAAAAATACCTAATTTCAAATTTGTATCGGATAAAGTAGCATTTATCTGAATGATTGTTTGGGTTTCTGTTAAATATTTGACATAATTAATTACTATTTCAACTCCAAAATACAGAAATATATCATATTTTAGTTTGTTGACTCTTAATATTGGGATATAAAGTTTTCGATGGCAAAATCTTTAGTTTATAAAGTAACTTTGATGCTAGTCACTTCATAAGATTTAAGGTAAACAAGCTTTCTTGGTGTTAAAAAAAAACTATCCATACTCATTTATGAGACAATGTTTGGTAAAAGTTCCTAAATTAACTTTTTGATGACTCGTTGTGCTTTGGTAACCAAGTTGATGGTGTTCTTTGATCCAACTAGGATCTAAGAGTAATGAGTAAGATACGTTGAAGTGACAGATGGATGGTATAGCCAAGTATGACTTATATCATAATTAATGCTTAGTTTTACCAGTTACTATAAAAGACTAAGAAATTTTGGACTTATATATTTAAGTGTAATCAAGTTTTGGTTGAAACCTTTCTTGAAATTGGATCTTATTACAATTGAATGTAATAGGAAGTAATTCGGTTTTATGTATTGTATTAAAGATTATACAAGGCTGAAAACCGAGTTATGAAGTATGTTTTTCCTTCCTTATTACTAGTTTTCACTGTATATAACTTGGAGATATGTGGAGGCTATTATTATTATTCCATCATGGAATATTTTTGAGTTAATGGTAAGTAATGATGTTACATCAGATAGAGTAAAACTCTGCCGTGACATAAGTATAACTAATATAGTTGTGATAATATTACTCTGGTTTTGGTATTACTTGGATTGATTGTAACAATTGGATTAGGTAGAGACCTATGGAAAACATTCTACTCAGCCATCTTGATACTAGTAGATATTGAGAAAACTTAGATTAGATACTTACATGTCTTATTCTACTTATTACTTGTATGCAGTGATTTGATTGGAAAATGTTCAACTGAGTTATTATAATATATAATGGATCGGTATTATTTATTATAACCAACATTTGTATGGTTTTAAGGTTTCTAAATTGTTTGGTTTGTAAAGATAGAACATTGAGTAATGACATTATTCAAACAAATGAAACATAAACTAATAACCGTATAATTTATGCGTGAAGGATCTAGTCTTCTTTATATATGCGGTTATGAAAGGAATAAAACCATTTGTTGTTCGGAAAAACTAGCTTTTAAAAGTGACACCACTGGGAGAAACTGTATGAAATTATTAGTTACATAGGAAAAGACTCAGGAAAATCAAGCTACAAAACAACCCAACCTTGTAATGCTTGGGGAAATAGAAAAGAGATAACTTTTCGTTGTTTGTTTCAACCTTATAATACTTGTTTTTGACCTTTCTTTTTGTATTCATTACCTAATATTATATAGTATGAATGGATGTAATGACAAAATCATGTCATGCATTTTTCTATGAGGCTATTTTTATTAGCGAAAGGCTCATACAGCCAAGAGAATTAATTTTCAGATCTGAAAATTGCAAGATTTTGAGGAGGAGGATGACTGTTGTGGACGCATACGCATAACCGAAAGGGTATGCATACGCGTGCACAATTGTATGCATGACATCACAATGGATCTTGTTGTCACATATCCATAAGCTAAGTAATTTTTTAATTCATTTTACATGTTGGTACACTATCATGTTTCTGTTGATGATGGTTGTAGTAATCATCATAGATGGCTGTGGTAATGTTGTGTGTTATGAGATACCTTCTGGTTACAGAAGATTAACTTTCATTATGGGATGCATAACTGGCATCTGTACTTCATGGCTATTATTATTATTATTTTACTTTTGCATGTTGGGGGAGTTAAAGTTACAAAATAGGGTTGAACTTATACACTACCTCTATACTCTAGTCATTATGAGGAAATGATGATATTTAGTAAGGTACTAAACTGTATATTGAACTTGGTTTCTTTCATGACTGTTATATTAAGTTTGATCAAATCTTACATTGTGTATCATGGGATAAATGTTTGATTTATCTCTAGTGATCTTGGCTATGAAGATGATGTGATCATCACCTTTGACCTATCTGAATGTCCTCCATGTAAACTCTATTATGATAAACTTCTATAAGTTGTGAACTTAATTGGATAACATTTTAAGTTATAATGAGGCATTCAATTATTAAGATAATCAAGAGGCTATGAGTAAGTCTTTAGATTATTACCATTTATATTTCGACAAGGAAATCAAACATTTGTGGGTATAGTTAATAACTATATAAGCCATGCATTGAAACTTTAAGGCCTATAAGTCGAATGATACATAGAAGATCCATCAGGCAATATCTGATATATTGACTAATGTAATTTATTACTTGGGATATTAGTTAATCACTAACCTTGATTCAATAAAGGCTTTCTCCATGTGATAGTTATATGCCTATCCATGCAAGTGGTTAAATTTGGAAAGAGAATTTAAATTTGTGGTGGTGAAATCTTTTATCGGAAGTGGAAATCTATTTGGGAATTCAATAGCATTGAATATATATTAAATGCTCTTAAATGAGCTTAGGGAACGGGAAGCTTCCTGAAGAAGCTACTAGAACCACTGGAAATACGTCTTTCCCTTTGTTCTTGCATGTCGATTATGAACTCTTCTTCTTTTTTCAAAAACTCTATTTTTGGAACAAAAATTTGCATGCAATTTTGAAAGATAATTCGTTGAAAGTTTTGGAATATTAGAATATCTCAAATATTTTGTATAAAAGGGTGGTTATGTGAGAAAGATTAGTTTTTATTGTTGGAACTTTGTATTGTTCAACCTTGCGTAAGAAGCTTTGATAATCACATCGGAGGGAAGAATAGTCGTCGGGACTGCAAGGTGGAAGGATTTTGGTTTTACCAGGCATGGATTACTCTCTCCCCCTCTTAATATCTTATTCAATTTGATATTTGAATGTATAATATTCTGCAACATTTTCTTTGGTTTTATTATGCATTTGAGGAAGGTTACTTTTATACATTGTTTGACTCTTGTGAAATTCTGAGTGATGGTGTTTGAGATTTCAGAGAGATGTAGAAGTAAATGTTAGTTTGGTTGTTATCACACTGCGTGATTGTTACTAATAAAAATTTGTGCTACTATATTATTGGGAATTGAAAACTCATTTATCTAAGTTTGGTTATTCTCTATTTTGATTATTACTTCATTTAGCATTACCCAGATGCCTGAAATGTTTATACGGTTAAGGAAAAATACCTTAAGTGGTCTGGTTATGTAATTTTTTGGTATTATGGGGAATTATGTTGGCTTTACTTAAAAAATAAAACTGTGTTTAGTTTCAGATTACTTTGTTTTTGAGGATTACATGAAAAACAATAATACTGGGAACATCGATGGTTAATATGTATTCACCGAGTTGAAATCTTGAAGATTCAATCACTTAGTCCTTGGTCTTCAACTTCGACATAACCATTGACGTTTTGATTTGTAAATTTATTTGTGTCTCTATAAAAATATATCTATGATAATTAAGAGGTTTTGGGGCCTACTATAGCACAACGGAAACAAAATAATATGAATTCTGTAGGCCTGAAACTTTTCCCTTAGTGGCTTTAAAAAGGATGCACTGTGATTTTTAGTACTGTTGAGTTAATACTTTCTTCTTAGTATAACTAAATCAATGTTTACCCTTGGGTTAATTTCCTCCTGGAATATAGGGTTGATTCCATGTTAGAGAATCGACTAAAAATCTTGAATAAAAACCCAAAAGGGGATTTATTGATTTAGTTGTTTTTTTTTAGCAGTCTTATCCAGTTGGTCTGGGTGCATAAAATGAATGTTACTGTATATATGATAAGTTACTTTAACTGGTAAATTGAAGTGCATGCTTGAGTGTGAGTGATTAACTAGGGATATCTAAGCTCTGTATATGTTTTTTAGCTATATCTTATCGGTCACCGTAATGTGAATATAGAGACCTCCTAGCAATGCAATAAGCCAGTAATAAGTCAATTCTTTTGAGGTGTTAATTAGTATCGACAAATACTGGGACGAGTTTGGATAAGCAAGAAGGTTGCAGTTATTTTGAACGCTCTTGATTTGGTTAGAGTAATTAATGATTACCTTATTAATGTCTACCTGGGAATTGAATAACCTAATGTCATATGCTGAGTTTAGCGGTTTCTATATTTGAGAAAAACAAGGATTCCCCAATAAGATAGATTTGAATAGGATTAAAGAACAATAAATAAATGTTATAATAATAATATATCAGTCATGCCTGAAAGGCCGTTATATACATTTTCTTAAAAATAAATATCAACCTATTCTGGTAAGAGATGTCTAGAGGGAAGTAAGGACAAAGAACGTTTTGAGGGCTGTTGTTTTGAATGCCCACTTATAGTAAATTTCTGTTAGATACATTGAGTAACATGCTAAGATTAGTCCTTAGGGACAACAAAAAGAATACCTTAAGAATACAAGGAAATAATAGTATACTTACATGTTTTAGATGTTTTACTTTAATGGATCAACTTTATTAATTCCATAGCATCTAGAAATTACCACATATTCCCTTATTGGAAAATGGGCTCACAAGATAAGACGATCTCATCAATTAACTTTTATCGATTTGGAAAACAATAGTTCCAGTTCAAGAGATAGATGCCTTCCATTACTTTGTTATCTTTTGACATCTCTAGTCTCATCGGGGCTGAAAGTCACTATAATATTTCTGTATATTATAAGCTAGTGATTACTTCTACTTTTTCATGTTTTAGATTAGTGAAACCTTTGATAGCAATTTATTTAGAATTATAATTTATTATTTTATTGCAAGTGGAATGAATGTTATGAATTCTTTAATCCTATGTTGTTACATATATTTGATTTCAGGTGAATTCCTTTATTTAAGGCATTTAGAATTATGATAGGGAATAGTTTTCAGATGGATAAAAAGAAATTATGCTTAACACCTGATGATTGATTATTTGCATTATTAAGTTGTTACTTTGATAGATAATGTTGCAGGATATCATTTACTCAATATTATATTGCATAATTTATTAAGCGGGGAAAAGGGCTATTCATTCCAGTCATGTTAGACTGACCATGTGTAATTTTGTACATCAACTTTTCAGTGCAGGGAAAAATGAACTTTTTGGAAAACGAAGTTTGGACGAGGCATTTTGAAATTACCTTAGATGTATGACTAATTGGATTGTATGGAACTATAATTTTTAGTCATTACTTATTGTGAATATGATGACTTTTGAGTATAAATATTTTGACTCACTTATGAGCTTCATCTTATTCGAATGTTATGAAGGAAAAAAGGGATAAGTGATGTTGTGTAGAAAAAGATGTCTATTTTAATGAGAGGTATTAATCCTATACCAATTTGTGTTAAAGTTTGATTAGACACTTTACCTCTTTATTGTATTCTTTAATTGCTGAGAAGTAATTTTAAGATCTTTACAGATCAACTTCTCAAATTAATGTAAGATATGATATATGATTTCCATTTAGATGCATGGGTCATTTTGTAATATAATTTGCAACAAATTTAATATCTTGGAAATATTATTGGTTACGATAACCATTTTTAAAAAGTTGCAAAATATGTAGTTATTATGGACTATTTACCAAATAGAAATGTTGGGAAAATATTATATCCTATTACTCATTAACAATGAGGTAAATAAAGAAATATCTCATATTATCTCAAAGTACTACTAGAGGTAGGTGGGCACCATAGCACAAACAATGTTGCATATAACATTGTTGCGTATCATCAGAATATAACTGTGTTCTATTTGCTTAAAGCATGTTGGTATATGCAGTGAAGTGACTTCACTCCATAGGGATCTTAGGAACTTGATTGATTGGCTTCACTGAAAATATATGAATATGTATTAGTAGCATGTATGGATACCCTACAACACTCTAACCTCTACTACTGTGAATTTAATTTAAAAGAATAGAGTAAATTAGTAATGAGGTAAAAAGGCAAACATCAGTGGCTTCGGCAGATAGACAATAGGATAATATCCTCAAGTGATGGTTCATATCTAATGCCTTCAAAGGTCATGTAATATAATCCAATTAAAATAGAATATGATCTTAAAAGTTTAAACCATTATCAATAATGGTAGACACCTACTCTATATGAGTCAAGAAGTGATGCCATGTATGGAAGCAGTAATGAATCAAGTAGACTGAATGGCATTTGGGAAAGTTAAATTGAAAATATAGAAAAAAAGGAAATTCAAGGATAATATGATCCATGTTGTAGAAATAATATTTTTAGGATTTAATACAAGAATTTTTATAGTAAACCATACTTGGTTGACTACTATTCTCATAGTAGAATTCTAGTTCCGTATGGTCAAGTCATGTTATCAAGAATGCGATCTGGTTTGATGACTATTCAAGTGAAGAGGATTTGACTCTGAATAATCGAGTTTGAAGGTACGTCGATACCTCTATGAAGGTTTAGGAACCACACTTACATAAAGATTAGCTTAATACAACCATAAATAAATTTGGAGGGTGTAGGCTTACTTCTAATTGAACAAGAGGGTATTGGTCCTATAACTGATTTATATTGTCAAACAAATACGGTCACAAAAGATGTCGACATGAAGATGTATTAAGATCAATCTCATTGTTTAGGAATCGATGTATGTGATAATTTTCTCTAGGAAATGATAAAGGATTTAAAAAGGGATTGTCCCATAATGCCTCAGTATGAGCATGTAATCATGATATCCATTACAATTGAATTAAAATGAGAACACATGTACTAAGTTGGGAAGAACATAGTATCTTAATCCTAAACCTAGTCAACCTGGTTATTATATCCAAAGAGGATTAGAAAATAATCCTTATTAAAAAAATCAAAGACATTATGTGGAAGGCTATGAGAAGAGTGGATGAATGGGCAAGTATCTCATCCAACCTATTATAATAGGTACTCCAAATATATCTCTCTCGGTGGATATAATAAAGCAAATGAATGATATTGATTAAGTTGCCACTAGAAAAAGTGTGGTGTTTAAACTTAAAATGTGTATTAGCTTCAATGGTCTAAGACTCTATATTACTATTATAAAAATTATGAGTCATACTTAAAAACATAGTTTTATGAATGTGTATATCCTTAAGATGAAATAAAGGAAACAAGGCTTAATTGATTAAGAAGGGACAAATTTTAATCTGTAATGTTGTTCCTAGACCAGAATAGTACCATTCTCCAATTATGGGTAACTTGAGCATGAAACCTAGTAAGGAAATCAAGTAAAATGAAGATTTAGGTCCTGGGATCAACTCAGACTGGATATTAGGTACAACCCATATGTGGGAAAATGTCGTAAAACCTAGACTGTTCGTAAATGATAATAATTACCTTGAGACCATTTGACACCATGTCCCATACCGGTTTCTTGGCAGGATAACTCATTGCAGTTGCTACACATTCATATCCTTATAATGATGGATGACATTATTAGGATATTGTTGTTTAGTAACTGTATTGAGTTATCTTATCAAGAGGTTGGAGTGTGGCTTGGTGTTGTCTTAAGTGCAAATCTTGATAAAGTTACAAAAATAGTTGGGACCTCTTGGGTATGCATCCTTGTATCAACTTATGATGGCTACGGGAAGGGAAGTGGTCAAGTAACAAGGTGAATTGTTATGAAAACACTTACTTTCCCATAGCTATCATAGGATGACATAGAGGTATGCCTTCGTGTAGGTTAAACTAGATTTGTGTCTTATTCAAGACTTGTAGTTATTTACAACATTAACATTTGTGAAACCATATAGCTAAATAAGGGAATTAGGTGAGATGACAAGATTCCAATGGCGAGTGCGCCTTCATAGAATCAAGCATGGCATACATGACTAAGAAAATTTACATAAAGTGGTATACGCTACTGATCACACTGTTGAGATTTCACCAATATCTAAGTTGTGTGATGCCTGTGGATTTCATAGGTGGAACCTAGGTACGCAGTTAGGGATTTTTCACTTATATAAATATTTATCATTCTAAAGGAGAACCAAAGGGGTACATTCTATGTATGGCTCGTATATAGCATTGAGGGAGAACAAGTAGGTTTAGTATTATCTCATACAATTACACATGGTTCATGACAATTATCAGAAATGGATTGTTTTAAGGTTTATGTAGATTTAAATATATGTGTATTTAAATTAGCTGTATAAAGATGTATAAAAAAATTCTAGATATGAGTTGACTAAAAGTGGATATTACACCTATCTCGTGTGTCACTCATTCTAGATACATACCCTCTATGTTTGTCCCCTATTCTCAACCTCCATATCCAGCATCATCATATAATGGAATGCCACCCATGTCACATGTTATATACCAACCTCCTTATGCCACAGGAAGAACCCTTTCACCACAACCTACTAATAACCTCAGCAAGTTAATGATGAAAAGTTGCAGACACTAGAAGCATTGGTTTCCATCTCATGTAATTCCCTCACCTAGATGAAATTTGAAATGATCCTATTCACCCACCCATTCCTATTTGACCATACCCTGTATAATGGGAAATGCCAAAATTCAACTACTTCAATAGCAAAGAAGACCCACAACAACATTTTTGATCCTTTAAACATGGGTGTTACCTGATTTCCCACGATGACGCTTTAGTTCTAAGGACTTTCCCAATGTCCCTAGAAGGACCTGGATTAGACTGGTACAGTGGTTACCAAGACATTCCATCTACTCATTCAATCAACTAGCCCAGGACTTTGTTGACAACTTCTCGATTAATATTGTCAAGAAGGTTACCATGACTGATCTTTATTCCACTTGATACTACATCGACGAGTCTATCGCCGACTTTCTCACTCGTTGGCGTAGTTTAATTAATCAACTCACATTCCAGCTACCTAAAACTAAGCTTATAGAACTATTTACTCGGGCTTGTGATAGACACATCTCACCAACCCTATATGTGTAAACCTTTCACACTTTCGATGAGGTATTCACCATGGCACAAAAATTGGAAATTTGTGTTATTAAAGAAAAGAAGATTAAACTTCATAACAAGAACATCACTTTCAAATAAAATGATGCTTCTTCATCTTTGAAACCCCAGAACAAATATTCAAAACCCAAAGGGTCTATAATGCCATAATTCTCAAGGCTATCCCCCCTCGTTAATCAAACCTAGTCAAACCCCCGTCTAATTTCTCTCGTGTCCAAGCTTTCTAGTTCATATGAGAAAAATGAAAGTACACTTCCATAGAAGAATCTTATTCTTCTATTTTGGAAAATCTTGTTAAGGCTGGTGCCATTACCCTTCCACTTATAAAAGCACATACTAGTTTTGATCCTGAGTGACCCATGCCCGCATGGTATAAGGAACATGACTTCTACAACTATCATCATGTCAAAGGTCATAGTGACAATAACTGTATCACCTTCAAGATTATCATCCAAGAAATGTTAGAAAATGGAGATCTAGTCTTAGATAGCCTAAATGCACCCAGTAAGAAAAACCTACACATCTTCAAGAATCCATTCCCTAATCATGCCCCATATTCTAACCAAGCTGGTGATACCTAAAATAATAATAGCAATGTCTGCGAGGTCCACACTATTTTCAAGGACATACCAGTTACTTCCCAATTTCCTAATGTTCTTTCCATATAGGAAATCTTAGCCTGAGCTCCCCTACTTGTACCAGAACCTATTTCATGTATTCCTCCACCAATAGAGGAACCGCATTCATTTTCTCCTGTACCTGTAGAAGAGCCTATAATTATCATTTCACCTTTGACCCCTCAAATTTTTGAATAATTGTCAGTGGCACCTCTCCTACTCATAGAAGATGCAGGTCCACCACCCACACCAACACAAGGAGAGTCCACTTCATCTAGCCCATCTTCTCCTCTACCCATGGAGGATTCTATAGAAATAACAATGCCTTTAGATGACCACTCACCATTTGACCTTGAAGTGCATGTTAACCTACTTTCCTCTCTCCTACCCACAGATTCTGAGGCTAGCCATTTCCCTATATCTCAAACACATTTTACTGGGATTTCCACATAATCCATGTCGGTCCCACTTACAAAAGCACCATTTTCATGCTTGGCTGATTGCCTGGATTATGCCAATAGAGCCTTAATTTAGGGATGCCTTCTACTTCCTATTTCAACACAAATGCAGTTGTCACTCGTTGATACTTACACTATCTATCCAAAAGTGTTTCGAGCAACCAAACGAAACACAACCACAACTACTGCAATACCTTCCACATCACCACCCATGGCCCAACATACATCTACACCCAAACACCTACCCATGCCTATATCCTCTCCCTTACATAAACCTATCACTACCTTAGGGGTCATACCGACAGCTATCCTTACTCACCTGCCCATTAAAATTAGATTTAGCCACATCTTCCAAAAATAACACTAAACTTACATTATCCCCTAAAATTAAGATCTAATCTCCTATACCTCATACACCAACCTCACCTACCACACCTTTATCACCTTCACCCATTCCATCCATCCTAGGAGCTCACCCCTTGACCCTGGCCAAGAAAACCCTGTCCACCGGTAAACCAAGAGCGCAGCAACCCATTTCCCCATCACATACCTCTAATATACCCAAGCAACCCACACAACTTCCACCCTCACTCGTAACCTTCTTACCACCCATACCTCCACTACCGTCAATAACTTCTTCACTACCCATGACACTTTCTTCCCTTTCACTCACACCTCCTACCCAACCCACACCACCTACCTCCACAGCACCTCGGTTACCCCAGTGGGTAACTCGCCCTCTTTCACTATCAGATTTTCCCTCCACATCTCATATACATACATCACCTTTACCCAAAAATATGCAACCTAAAGATAAAAATCCACTACCCTCCAACAATGTAGTTAAACCAACCAAACCTTCCATCACCAGTTCTTCTACTTTTATCCTACCCAAGCAAATACGACCAAAACCTATGACCACACCACACATAAAACTAGTATCCCAACCTACTCCCCCTCTGGTAAAGACTCTTCCTACACAACCAGTCGTACATATACCCAAACCCACATTCACCTCCCATTATGATCCACTAGCAAGGTCCTACACCAAAATCCTAACCAATCTCATCAAAACTTATGTCATCACATTACCACCTCTTAGAACTTACAACCCACTTAAACCCAAACCAAAAGGGTTTGACGAAACCAAAATTTACACGTACCATCATGTGTCAGGACACGATGTAGAGAACTGTAAGGCTTTAAAAACTACCCTAGTCCAATTATGTCCTCCCAAAGAAAATTTTGATGACGATGACCTTCTTGATGAGGACCCCATTTCTCCTTCAAAAATTTCCACATATCTTCTCCCATTACCTAATCAATGACCAAGATCTCCACCCACACAACTCTTTGATCCACCCCTGAGATTTGAGATTAACATGGTTCATATAAGAGAGTTGGCTAAACCACCACCAAAATGCCAATGCGCCCTACCCATTTCACAAGGATCGTATCCATGACTAGGGTTTTTTCCCTCATGCTACTATACCTTCCATGACACACCCTCTTCATCCACCTCCCCTCAGATTAACAAGATCAATATTTCCACCTGTTCTTAGAAAGATAAAGGAAAGGAAAAAGCAACTAGCCCATCAACCAACCCTGTACCCAACATAGCATCCGCACCCATACCTAAATTCATCATTTGAGGTCCTGCATATCCTATTTCCGATGGGATCACACATCACACAATGCTAAAACAACTACACCAATCCCCCCTCAAAATTTCTTTATATGACCTCATCCAAACCTTGAAGTCACATCATCAAGCCTCATAGAGGTCCTTCAATCTATAAAAGTCTTAACAAATGACTCCACACCTGTAGCCTCCATCATTACCCCTCACCATGTATCCTCTCTCACTAGTTCTTCGCCTTCCTCTACACCTCCACCTACTCATCAAGTGGTAGCCCTCAGCTTTTTAGAAGGAGAGATTGCTCCCTTCCAGTTTGACGACCCCGACCCCACTCTTTTCATCTTCCTCTTTATCGATAATATATACATACGATGTGTTATGATCGATGGTGGTGCTAGCATTAATATAATCTCCCCCCATGCATACGACCAAATGTAGATACCTACCAATTACATAAATGGTAACCCAATTATGTTACACTCCTTCAATGATGACATGACCTCTACCTTGGGTACTATTTTTATCCTTTCACACCTGGGCCCCCAGACTGTCCCAAAACTTTTCTATGTTCTAGAAGGAGAGTTCCAATATAAATTTCTACTTGACTAACCTTGGATCCATGCCATGGGTTATGTCCCTTCGAATTTACATCAACGCATCAAATTTGAACATGAGGGAAATAATTACACCATCCCTACCAACCCATCACCTTTCAAGACCTGTAACATGCTATATCGGCCCAATGATGTGCTTGTACCAGTCAAGGCATCTTCCACCATCACCAATTCACCTACACCCACAAGTCCATCCACAAAAAATGCCACTACTTCTATGCCATCTAACCTTGTTATCTCCACTGTAGTTGTAGCCTCTACCGTTGACACACTTGTTGCCCCAATATCTAGTGAGCGATCTATACCTGCTACCCACATACTAACTACTAATCCCTTAGAAGTTTTTTTTCAATGCCTCACTCTGGGGGAATACCACCTATACAATATCGACACCTTCCTCACCCCAAAATAGTATGGGAACCTCCGCCAACACCCTAGTTATGACATCTGCATTAGCGAAGTTTTTCCTTATGGCCCTCCCCACCTTTTCACTAATTTAATGTATGGGGGACTCAATATGGCCACCTATAAACCTGAACCTCCATCACAAACCCAACCATTTTCATTTGACCTACACTCCATCACTAACCACCACTTCACTCACACTTTCCTCCACTGGTGTGCATGGAAAGGATTTGGCTTCAGTTTTTATGAACAAGGCCACCATATTGTCATTTCTTGTACCTCTCATAAACACAATGACCGTAGTGGCATTGGTTTTGACACTCCACCCTCTAAGAAGGTTTGCTTCAACCTTATCTAAGATGAGAAATCTTCCCCCTCTCATTCACCCACATTACCATCTTCACCCATGGAGTCCATAGATCCTGAATCTATTCCTCCTAAATTTTTTTTTTCATAAACACCATTTCCCTGGGACTGCTAACCTATCAACACGATGGTGAAGCTCCCTCTTCTATCGCATTCCTATATCCTAACTTGATCGATGACGACACGCCTTCAATTAACATCATTCAATGTCAAGAAGATGAGTCCATCCTCACCTACCTTGATGTAGAAGACTCTTATATTCATCGGTCGTTACCATCTGAGACACAAACCACGTTGAACGAATCGACCATCGAAATCAACATTAATACTCAAGAAGACCCACACATTCTAAAGATAATTAAATCCTTCGATGCTACTAAATAGGAAGCCTTCACCTCTTTCCTTTGGGACCATAGTAACACATTTGCTTGGTCCTATGCTGATATGCCCGGTATTGACCCAAAAATCATGGTTCACAATATCGTAACCATTTGTGATGCGAAATCCATCAAACAAAAGTTATGGAAAATGCATCCTCGCATTTCTCTTCTGGTTAAAGAAGAGCTTCAGTGCCTTCTATCAGTTTCCTTCATTCTACCCATTGATTATCCCCAATGTATTTCTAACATCGTTCCTATCACAAAGGCAATAGGGGGACTCTGCATTTGCATGGATTTCCATGACCTCAACCTTGCTAGTCCTAAAGATGATTTCCCACTACCAGGCATTGACCAACTAGTTGATCTTACTACTGGCCATGAAATGTTATTGCTCATGGATGGTTTCTAAGGATACAATCAAATATTACTAGCTCCTGAGGATCAACACAAGTCTTCCTTCATTAGCCCTTGGGGGACTTTCTTCTATCACATCATGCCCTTTGGCCTAAAAAATGCCGGTGCTACATATCAGTGAGCCATGAATTACATCTTCCTTGACATCATGCATCACATATTAGAATATTATGTCAATGATATGCTTGCCAAATCTAAGCATCGAACTGAACATCTACCTGTTCATAAAGTCATATTTGACCACCTCATCAAGTATTGTGTTTGTCTTTAACCAAAGAAGTGTGTCTTTGCGGTACTTTCTAGAAAAATCCTAGGTTTCATCATTTCTTTGCATGGCATAGAAGTCGATCCTACTAAAGTAAAGTCTATTATTGAAATTTTGCCACCCACCAATCTCCATTAACTTCATAACCTATAAGGAAAGTTGCAATCAATTCATCATTTTATCTCTCAACTTTCTAACTGATATCAACCATTCCATCATCTTCTTAAGAAAGACGTTTCATTCAAATGGGATGATGAATTCCATAAAGCCTTCAAAGCCTTGAAATAATACCTCCTTCAACCACTAGTGCTCATTCCTCCTAAGGATGACTAGCCCTTCTACCTATATATTTCTGCGAATGACCATTCTCTAGGTGCCATGCATGCTCATCGCAACGACCAACATCGAGAGAAAGTGGTTTATTACATAAGCCATACCCTTCTTAACTACGAAACAAGATATACCTAAGCCGAAAAACTTTTCCTAACCTTAGTTTTTGTCACCACCAAACTCCGCCATTACCTAGTCAACCAAGAAACCTTTGTCATAACTAATAATAACCCATTACACTATATGTATGCCAAACCTTATCAACATCAACGTGCCACATGTTGGTTTATGCTTCTGGCCAACCTCAACCTTGAATTCATCCATCAAAAGTCCAACAAGGTCCAGGATATTGCCAACCAATTGGCTGGCACACCTATTTCTAAGAATCAACCCTCTAACTTTAACTTCCTAGACAAGTCTATAGTTACCCTTTCCCTAGAAGAACCCACTTACCAAATGAAACTCTTCTTAAATGTCTCTAAGTGTCATTTTGGGGTGGGGTTGGTGTTATCATCATTTCTCTTAATGGTGAAACTATGCCTTTATCTTTCAAACTCATTTTGATTGTACAAAAAATATTGCTAAATACAAAGCACTTGTATTAGGTCTTCGTGCTACTTATGCCTTAGATGTTAAGTCAATCAACATCTTTAGTGATTTACAGTTGGTCATAAACCAAGTCAATGGTATATACCAGTGTCGTAATGAGATACTTCAAAAGTATAAGAATCACATAGACATACTATTGACCACCTTTGACCATTACACACTTTAAACCACCCCACGTTCTACCACTAAATTTATGGATACCATGGCCTTCTTGGCTTCTTAGATACCTGATTCGCCCATTGACTCTAAAATCTTTGTCACCATACAAAGACAACAATCATCCTCTTATTTACCTCATGAAGTTTACTCTGTTGAAACCATTTCCCCTGACCCACGTGACCTTTGCTATAAGAAATATGCATACTATCTTTCCCTTTCCATTCTACCCGCTGATCTCACTCGTAATGGACAACGTGCCTTTCTTAAAAGTGTCTCTCATTATATCATCATGGGTGGTCTTCTTTACAAACATGGTTTTGATAGAATTCTCTTGCGATGCCTTACAAGTTTTGAAATTCCCTACACCATTAAGGAAGTCCATGATGGAATTTTTGGAGGTCACTTTAGTGGTCTCGCTATCACAAAATGCATTCTTCACCTAGGCTATTACTAGCCAACCCTAAACAATGATTGTTGTGATTGTGTCAAGCATTTCTTAAACTCCAACAACATGTTAATTTTCATCACACACCTAGTCATGCCTTATAGGTCATGCGGGACCTTTGGCCTTTCTTTTAATGGGGTTTGGATCTTATTGGTGAGATAAACCCCCATTCTTCATAATGCCACCAATGGATCATAATGGCTACTGAATATTACACTAAATGGGTAGAAGCCATTCCCCTCATTTCCACAAAAGCCAAGAAAATATGTGAATTCATCAAGCATCACATCATTTTTTGTTTTGGTGTCCCTCACCACATTATCACTGATAACGGAAAACAATTCAAAAATAAAACCCTACGTAAACTATGTGATTATTTCGGCATCCAACTTAGTTTCTCATCACCTTATTACCCGCAAACCAATGGTCAATCTGAAAAAACCAATAAAGCCTTGAACAAAATTCTTATGAAGGTAGTCAACAATATTGGGAAAGATTGGCATATCCACATTCCATTCGCCTTGTGGGCTTATCACACTAGTATTTTCACTTCAACTACTGCCACCCCATTTTCTCTTTTCTATAGTACTAAGGTTGTCTTACCTCTCAAATTCTAGATTCCATGTCTCCACATCTCACTACAAGACATGCTCAATGATGATGACTTTCGCTTGGTCCAACTTGAATTATTAGATGAACATCATCTCAACACTCTTGACCATATCCAAATCTACCAAATACGTATCAAACATGCCTATGAAAAATGTGTTCACAAAAAAACCTTTTAGGTTTGTGACCTCATCTTGAAGGAAAATCAACATGTAACCAAAGAGGAGAAAAGTAAACAAGGAAAATTTTCTCCTAATTGGCTAGGACCCTATATCGTTACCCATGCCTATAGATCAGGTGCTTATCATTTTTCTTCACTCGAAGGTAAACCCGATCCTAAACCCCTTAATGCCTTGCATATTCAACCATTCTATTATTGATATCAAGTCCTGTATCACTTTTTGTCAGTCGATTTCTCATCCCTTGAGTGATGTTCAAATTCCATATTACCCATTTTGAGAATCCATGACTAAACAAGAATCATGTGATTACCCATCACCTTTTAGCCTTATCTTCAATATGAGTACCAAATTTCTCATGGATACTTTTCATCTTCTTCAAGATGGAATCCCATGGTTGTTCATCACTCAAAACCACCTCTTCCATAGTTAATCTTTGTGTGCTATGGTCTTGTCTTCGAAACAAGAACTTAATCATCCTCTATAGTCTTGTCCGTGACTTAAATGTCTAAAAACAAAAAGGGATACCACTCCTTGAGTCAAACTTCCAGAAAAAGATGACTCCCTCAAAAGGGACATCTCTTCTTTATATTCTACCACTATCAATAGACTTCTACCTTGAAGGATAGCTATATATAGTCATTACAAACATATAATAAATATTCAAAAGCTTCCCGTATCGATCAGCTTCACGAAGACCTCAAGAAGATAATATTCCCATCCCATATAGACTTCCCACATTGATCAGTCTATTAAAAACAAACAAATAAAGAAAAAGGTGAAATTTTCATCATGGACTTGCTTATTTTTAATCTTGGGTTTCTTGCTAAGAATAACACCCTATCGTACACTAAGTTACACTAAACCACCTATTCTCATCTCATCTACCTTATTATCCTAACTCCCTCTCTACTCAAGGGACTTGCTGTAAACATGACATTTTTTGATCATGTGACTTTTCTTCACCTTTAGAATAGTCCATTATGCAAGGCCAATAGGGTCTTACATTCATAAGTCCATCTGGGGTATGGTAAACTCATTAGGGTTCTTATCAATTAGGTGGTTTTTTGCCACCTCTTACCTTTCTACCTTCTTCATTACCTATTGATTCTCCTATAACAAGACCATCTCATCGACACTTATATTTAAAACAAATCAATCATGCCTATGACCTGAACTCAACCATGCCTATGACCTACATTCACCCGTGCCTAACATCTATTAATCCATTCCTCTACTTCATCATAATCTTCCATAGCTTATGGGATAACTACATCAGCCTGAGGTCCCTATTCACTGAGACTATATAGGCAGCACTTCAATGGTAGGGGTCCCTTGGAGGTTAGTTCATCCACTCTCTACCCTAACCAATTTCCTCTTCCCCTTTCCTATTCACATTCTACCCTAGTTATTTTCCTTTTTATATCAATAATTGGAAATCAAACCAAATAAACAACAATTTCTTAACATCTTTACCATCATCACTCATACATTCATTTCTTCTTGTCTATAATTTCTTTGCCATAATCATACATTTTCCTACAAATCATCTTAACATGATCCACACCATCACTGATTGCACAAATTAATGAATTATAAACTCAACCATACCTAACCAACTTGACTCAATCCATGCATATGACCTGACTCCATCTATGCCTAAACAGACCTGACTCAATCCATACCTATGACCTGACTCCATCCATGCCTAAATATACCTGAATCAATCCATGCCTATGACTTGACTCCATCCATGCCTAAACAGATCTAACTCCGCCATGCCTACTCGACCTTGACTCTATCAGGCCTAATCCACTTGATTTCCACCTATCTATATATATTAATGCAAATTAAAACATGTACACCATCCATACTATAAACACCATCATCTGTAAATCAATAGTCTATATAAAAATACATGTGAACATCTATCCCAATAATAATCACAATGATCTCAAATTGCTCAGATACATCCTCACCATCTTCGGCACGTAGGCCGGTATATCATCAAAAATCTCAAAAAATCTAATGTACATCCTAAATCTCTTCAGCACATAGGCCGCTATATATAAAAAAATAAACAACTATATAAAATAAGAGGTACATATGACTATTAGACATCACCATTCTCGATATCCTCCATATTTGTCTAACTTGTCTCTTCCTCCTCCTCTAACCCCATACGATGTCCAGCTAGTATCTCACCACCCATCATCGGTCTTGGCCAGATCTCTTCTTGTACCTTATGTGGGGTTGGCCTCTACGACCTGGTGGCCTTACCTTGACCAAGTCTCGGGGCTCAATGGCCCCCTATGCTCTCTACACTATAGGTACATGACCTGGTCCTCTCACTCGAGCCTTGTTGTGCTCTATACTCCCCATAGGATAGAAAATCTATCCCGGTGGCCATCAAAATATATTGATAATACCAGACCTCACCTAACGCATCTCTAAACCTACCTATCAGTACTGTCTATGGTGGTGCCATCACCCTCAGCCCCTGTACCTATCTCTTAGGACCATGTCCCGCTCTTGCCTATATATGGGCCTAAAAGGCCACAACCTGCACCTTTGTAATGGCCAACTGGCCCTACAAACCTATAATCTACACCTGTAGGAAGGACAGATATACCCCATCTCCATCTCCACCCTATGTGGGTACATGTCCTTGTGGTACCAACACCTATAGAGTGGCCACCTATGTCTACAAAATAGCAACATGTGCCTCTAATCCTATCAGTCAACCCTACACTATACCTAGTTATGCAATTAGGGTCACCACATGCCCCTGTAGGATGTCCCTCTGCACTTTATTGGTGGCTAAATCTGGCTACCCCAGCCTTGGTAGTACTTCTCGTAAATGTGCAGCCCACCACTACCTCTATCTATCTCTAACCCCGACATCATCATTCCGTCAGTCTGTCACCTGCTCCTCCTGCCCTGTCAGAACTATCAGCTATGGTAGAGGTAGAGGCCTCTCCACATCATCTGTCCTATACTATGGGAAAGGTGGTGGTATATCCTGAAGCATCCCAAACTTCTGTATAACCCTGTCTATAAGTATCATCTTGTGCTCTCCTACACATCACCCCTTTATCCACTAGAGAAGTTATAGCTTATGTAGCTCCTCTACCATCTACCCATATTATGGAAAACCCACATAGGGCCTACAAATGATTTCCACCTCGGACAACCTCTCTAGCAATCACATGTAATAGGCTACATAGTGTGTAGCTCTAGCTTCTCGATGCTCCCTAATCATAGGAACCCATCGTCTGAAGCCCACTTGAACAAAACCTGACTTGAATGCATCAGCCCGGGGCATACCGACTAGATGCACACATACAATGTGCTCATATGCCCAATAATGGAGTAGGAAAGCACAACACAGACTAAATCTCTGTAACCACCCATCAGCCCATAACTCTCTATATAACTTAACTAGGAATGTGAGAGCCCATGGAAAATAGGTCCTGTCCTCCACCATGTCATGTAGAATCCCCATAAATGATCATGGGAATCTCCCACCCTTTGCATCCGGTAATGTAAAGAAGTAGACTACCTCCATCAGCAACACTACTAGCCTCATCTCCTCCAGATGGGCCTGATACATATCTCTATAGCTCATACTAGTGCTATGGAACCTCATCTCCACTAGCTCCTCACCAAACATGGTCAACATCAACTCCTCTGAGGCCTCTGAGGAGATATAATACACCTGCGTCCCCACTATTGGTAGACACAGGATCATGTACACATCCTCTAGGGTGATTATGATCTCACCCGTCCAAAAATGGAAGTTATTAGTCATTGAGCCCCATATGTTGATGAGAGTGACCATGAAACTTGGCTCCAAGACCATGTGCTGGTAGTTTCTGGCCCCAATCAGGCCAACCTCTACAACATGGTGCTATTCCTCAACTATCGCACCCCTAGTACCTCTATGAACAAGGGTGGTACCCTATCATACATCCGTAACTGGTCCCTCGCCTGTACCGAAAAAAAAACACTATTGTCAAAACCTTACCATACCGAACACACCCCTTACCTCGTAAACCTCGTATCCAACCCTCACTTCTTATCATACCTACCCAAGCACTTACCCCTTGCTAGACCAATATATTCATGCCATTTATACCTACTCCCCTATTTACCTCTCATGAAACCTACCCTTACATCTCCTAACATATCCTTACCTCTTACCCTTGCTCTCTATTTCCCTATTTTCCCATAAATCCAGCTCACACCAATCAACAAAAACCATTATTGGTCATGTGTAACTAGAATTGGTCACCCATTACTTGACCAATGCTGGCCAAATACCACCAACGTCAGCCAACACTTGACCGGCATCGGTCCCTATCGCAAAGCTGAATACGTCTAAACCCCCCCCCATTTTTCCCAACTTCTTAAAATCTACCCTAATCCTCCACTCTAACCTACCCAAACCTATCCTACTTCATTCCTAATCCTATTTAATCTACATTGGACCTTCCCACCCCTCATTTCCTTCCCTTTTACCCATACATTTCCAATAATAATCTTACGCCCAAATTTTCACCTGACTCCATTTCAATAGCCTATTTCAATCAAAAATATAGGATTAGATAGAATCCTACCTCATCTCAATACCATCAATGCAATGGCATGTCTCGCCACTGCACCGGTGGTCCACCCGAACCTTCTCCCACCTCTTCCACGTCTAATCACCAAATCCAATCCTCCTGACCTCCACCCAATCACAATCAATCCCCCTGGGCTTGTGGACCCATCTACCTAGACCCTCTCACCAACTAGATCTGTCCACCTCAGCAAGATATCATCCCTCATCCTTTCCTCCCAAAAAATCACAACTTGTTCTGTGCTCTGTCATTTTCACAAAATCTAAAAATGTACAAATGAATCAGTACTATACGGATTTTTTCTTTTTATGTACCCACGTTGACCTGACTGATGTCAGTTATACCTAAACTAACATTGGTCATGTGTCATAGCACACTGTGGTCACTTATACTCAGACCAACATCGATTGTTTGCCTAAGAAAATTGTCGTCAGTTTAACTAGACCATCAACGGTTCCATATGACTGGAATCGGTTACTTGTCATTCTCTTATCAACTACCCTTTCCCCATTTCTGACCTAACTTAACCAACCCAGCCACCGTTTGGCCTTACCCACCCTTATCACAACCTACCTCCAAGCCTACATTACCTATACCTATCCTTAATTACATTTAGAGACTTGTTATTTTACCCATACCTCGGCCCTACCCATGCCGTGACCTCACTACCTGGACCCAAAACATTGTTAATGACCTATGACCTCATGTGCTCACTATACCTTATGACACTATTACTCATGCCATGACCTTGTTACATGGACCTAGAACATTGTTACTAACCTATGACCTCATGTGTTCGCTATACCTTGCGACACTATTACCCGTGTTGTTTGACCTAATGACCTTACCTTGCCTAATGGCATGTCGTTTATCTTGACCCAACCTTCAGTGTACTGGAACATACCTACACGTTCCTACACCTGACCTAAGAAGTGCTTCCGCACCATAACCTATACCTTGGATACCGGAATCACCTCAACCTTGTTTAGATAAAACTATCAAACTTAGATGATGTAGAGTTTGCATGCTCTTCAACCTAGTATTGTGCCGTAGTTTTTACGTATTCGTACATTTGACTATCTCTACCTTTGACCCCGGCCCATTACCTTGATTACTTGATTGGACCTTTACCCAATTACCCCCATTTTCCACCTTCATCTTCTTCACATCCACCTTTATCAAACCACTCACTGATTCAGTCTTGTACCTCATCAATTCCTAGTTTGATGGGGATCACCTTCACACACACATGGGACACCCACATCTTATTTTTTTCAAGGTTACTTACCAATATGTTGTTATGATGATGTGCAATAGGGAAATTGACAATTTCTGAGAACAACTATACCCCTATGCAAAAAATTTCATGTTTTATCATTCCTAAGAAACCTCGGATCTGTTTAGTCAGTTCAAATGAATTCCCAACCAATTAAATGATATTATCCTACGTGATTTAGGAAATTCCATTCATTCCCCCTAGGTGGTTTTAGGAGTTCATTGAAAATGTTATCTTTTGGCAGTAGACGGAAGGGCTATTTTTGGCCTTCTCGAGATTGGATCAATGCCCTGGAGCAGACAAAAACAGGCAAATTCAACACAGAGGTGAATGGAAGACCTTATAACATCATGGAAATGATTTTGGAAGGCTTTGGGAAGTTCTGAAACACTTGGAGCAGTCTGAGTGAAAATAGGGTTCACAAGCCTAGGTAGTACACAAGCCTAAAACAATTGTTGAGCTTAAAATGAAGATTTCAGGTTTTGGATGGAATTGGAAGTAAAACAAAACATCTTAGGAAATAGGATTCCAAGACTTGCATTATGGTGAAATAATATTTTTCACAACACCTTGGCACATATGATTGGAAGACAGGTTTTCTTAGGTACAAGTGGAGTCCCAGATCAAAACTCTGATTTTTGAGGGATTATATGATTGAATCAAGACATGAGACCAACATCACTGGATTCAAAATCTCATTTCCAGATAGGATCATATAAAATTTCACCAATAAATTCCACAAGAAGCTCAAGTTATTTGCATTCCAAGTTACCCTCTTAAAGGCAGTTCTGGACTTAGTCATTTATTCGAGAGGACATGTGTCAGCACCAGGAGCCTAGTGGGATCTCATGTCCCCTAAATCCCTGAGGTCAGGTACATCACCCCTTGGAAAATTTACCCAGCCCTCATGTGACCCTTGGGACCCTCATATGACCTCTAGACCTGGCAGTTTAGCCCTCAAGTGCTTATTTGGAGCATGCATTCCCTTCCGTCGGATCGGTCTCCACGTGTTAGCTCCAGGACCACCATGGAATTTGATGTACCTTATGCACCTAAGGTGGTGAACATCAAACCTTTAAAAATGTTCCCACCCCCTATGGGGAGTCATTTGGACACCCACATGACCGCCGTTCAACCCCCAAGTGGAAATTTGGAGCATCCATTCCCTGTCATTGGATCGGGCGCCATGTGTCACCTCTAGGACCACCGTGGAAACTGATGTACCTTATGTACCTGAGGTGGGGGACATCAGACATGGAAAAATACACCCAGCCCATAGGAGGAGTCTTTTGGACACCCACGTGACCTCCTTTCAGCTCCCAATGCTTCAAATCGGCTTTTTCCTCCTTCATTCCCTGTCGTTGGATCTAGTGCCACATGTCACCATCTTGCTCATTGTGGAAATTTATGTCCCTCAAATTATTGAGGTCAAGGAAATAAATCATGGAAAAAGGCACCCAAGCCCTACCTTTGCACATCTTTTTGAAAATTTTCCAAGTGTTGTTTTTCCCGCTTCTAACTTCTAACAGTTTGATTTGCACTCATTTCCTCCATTCTTCCTCTGCAACATTCTACCATCACTCTGCCATTGTAAATGCTTAGACCATATTAATAAAGGAACTAAAATACCTTTCGCATGGTGATGCATAGGTCTCAAAAGGAATCCTCATCAAGCTAAGGAGAAATGAAGAACAACAAAGAAGAGAACAACAAAATCCCCATTGCTAAAAAATGGAAATCTAAAAAAAAGTTACAAACCAGTGCATGAATCAATGAACCATTTATTGTTGTTCACTACTCTATCCAAGACCATCTAGAAGACACCTTAAAACTCCCCCCATGTGTGACAAAGCATCCACAATGAACAAATCTCCTTTTCGGCTCACCGAAGAAAGAAGTGGGATTTCCCGTCAAACCGGTTGCCGTATCAAAGTAAGATTACACGTGAAGCACCAGAAGAAAAAACCCACATCAAAAATATAATTTTATTCACAAATGGAGGAGAAAACCAAACCTACAATTTTTAGGTCCATTAATGGCTACTGTACCCAGAAGTATTGCGATGTCAAAAAATTAAAACTTTAAAATCTCCTAGATTATTAAGCGGGCATGCCTGAAATTTCAAAGGGATGATATTGGGTAAAAACCCATATCAAAAAACTTCATTCCACATCAATCTGACTCCTAGAGGCCAACTTTATAAAAATAGCAGGTCTATTACATAGGAACTGCTATTTTGGGAAAGTCATTAACAGAAGAACCTGCAAAGGAGATGAAGATATCAGAGGTGCACTATAGATGAGAATCCACCAGAATGGACTTTTTGGCACTTACTAAAAATAGTAAGTGGGCCCTCAAGCACCTGCTAAAAATAAAAATTTCATCCAAAGGAGTGAGGAATGCAGGGAGAAAGGGGAATCAAGGTCAGAACACTCAGCAAAGGATCAAGAGAGTTGCCTTTTTCACACTTACTAAAAATAGTAAGTTACACTCAAAGAGAAGTTTTGGCATAATGCGATGTAGAAGGATAATCATTCAAGGGGACATCATTGTTCAGGAGCATCCTAGTCATTTTTCACAGGGCATTCAAGATCCACCTTAGTTCATTCAACTTAGCAAGCGTTCGTGAGATAATTTGGAGGAATTTCACAGTGTGAAAGGAGTTCGAAGATTAAGAGTTTCACTACATTTAGAGCTTTCCATCAACGAGGATCAACGGACTTCATTACGAATGACATCTCCTCTTCTTCTTCTCCCCCTCTTTCTCTCTCCTCTTCCCCCCAACTTTCTCTCACTTTCCAATATTCTAATTTTGCGTTGAGGTTTGCACTTTTAATATGACTTAAGATACTTTAGAAACATAATGTAAATTAAGTTTCCTTGCTATTATAAAAGGTACTTAAATATTTGAAGTGGAATATGAACAATCTTAAGTCATATTAAGGTATTCAAAAGGTCATGAGGAAGATGAAGAGTCATATTCTATTCTAGAAATTGTAAATCCATTCCCATTTCAAAGGGTTGGTGATTGATCTTGTAGACTCAAGAGTGCATTCTACCTTGAGAGAAAGCAAAGGAGATAGCCATTTTCTTCTACTCTCTTCCCCGCTTTAATTTCTTCCATTCCTACACTATGTAAAAATTTTGTTCAACCATTAATACAAGAAGAAGGAGTTTATAGCTTTCTTTGACAAAGGGATTTCATGAAACTTTGTTCTCATCAAATTCTATTTGGTCTTGTTGTCATTTAAATGGTTTTTTCTTGACATAAATGCATGTGATGAAGTTTCTAACTAGTGTGTGTGCATGAATCCGATTTTCTACCTGTAGTATTAGTTCTCCTACCTCCATTCTCACTCCCTTTCCCACTTCTAGAGAAAGTCATCTCTTGTAGGTATATGCAAGAATCTACTGCAGGGCTAGTGGAGTGCCCATGTTGGATCCCCGGTCGAAAGGCCACAGAAATTCACCTTTTCATGTGCATGCACATATGGCAGTTGCACTGGTTAAGTAGAGGGACTTAGATTCCTAGAGTGTTGGCAAGAAATCCACAAGTTTGTCCACCCAAAAAAATTTCTCACCAACAGTTTTTGGCACCCACTGTGGGGCAAATTTAGCAACATCTGCACGCAAAATATGACCACAAGGTCCCAAAAATTCAAAAAAATCAAATATTGAAAAAATCATAAAAGAGAGTTCAAGAAAGTCCATTTCTGAAAGATACAATGCTGATTTCTACACGTGAATTTTCACATTCCACAACGTCCTTTCATATTACAACTACAAAAGTTTCCAAATGCTGGTTGAAGGAAAATACACCAAGTTGAGAAGGTCGAGAGGTGATGCTGATTCCAACTTTGAGGCTTTGCAAAATCAGCAAGAACGAATTAGAGATAATCCATACTTCTTCTCTCAAGCCTCCTCTTCATCTGACTCTTCAAGAAGTTCACATGGTAATCCTATCCAAACTCCTTCAAATTCTCCCATTTTAAACCACCATTGAACATCGAGTTCACGGAAGAAGAAGAATTTGAAGAAGGATCTTCTAAAGCAAGATCTAAAGTATAAGAAGAAGAAACAATGGTGGACAAAGAAGAAAGAGCTCAACCCATTGTTCCATGGGGAAGGAATATAGGCCTTCTTTCTCTTGAACCCCCTCTTCATGATCTACCAATGGGTTCCCGCAAGAACTTTCTAAAATTCAATGGCGACAACTCACAACATCCTAAAGAACACATTGTTTCTTTAACGACATCATGTGGAATTCTTGGTGTCCAACATGAAGATATTGCTATAAGATTGTTCGTGGAGTCCCTCAAAGAAAAATTAGTAGAATTGTTTTACCTCCTACCTTCTCAGTCCATCATGGGTTGGAATGACATCAAGGATGCATTTGAAGAGAGATTTATATCAATTGAAGATTGTCAAGACCTCTTGGTGTAGTTGGCTCAAATAAATGAAGGAGAAAATGAAACCATGAGAGACTTCATGGCTCGTTTTGAATGGTTGTTGCAAAGGATACCTAAAGAGGATTCACCATCTAAAAACAATATCAAAAGATTCTTCATAAATTCTCAATCACCGGAGGTAGGATTTATCCTACGAAGAGTTCAACCAAGGAACATTTTAGAAGCACAAAGGAGGGCCATTGAATTGGATGATGATCTCATCCTCTCTAGAAATATCAAGAATCCATTAAAGGGCAAGGCCCAACATCCTAAAGATGAGAGAACTAATCAATCGCTGAAAAATTTGGCAAATGAGATGGCCTCTTTGAAGAGGAAATTATTTGAATGAGTTTCTTCTCAGAGAAGCAACATAAATTAGATTTTAGGATCACCCCAAAGAATTACCTTGGAGGCCCCACCCATGAATGTAAATTGCAGATTTCAAGAAAGTGAAGAAGTGCTTGAACAAGAAGGTGGCAATTTCCAAGAAAGTGATGAGTTTGAGAACAATACACAAATCAGGTTTTGTGAGTATTTTGGAGGTTATGAAGAAGTTGAAGAAGATGCACCAAGTTTCTCATGTGTGGTATTCACTCGTCCTCAGTCTGAGAAAAGAGCATCTCCCTCCACTACTGCAAAATAAAAGAAGGTTGATGATCCTCCTATGGTGACTCTGAAAAATAAAATAATCAGTCAAGGATCCCCACTTCCATCTTCCATGAAGTCTGCATTGTTGGAGCTTGACCCTGCAACAAGTAAGAAGATGCCTACAATCCCAACTAAGCTTCCTGATGTCTCTTCGAAGTCTAAACCTAAATCTGCTCCTACAAAATCTAATACCTTGAAAGCTCCTAGTGTGTCTTTTAAAATATCCTCCATTCCTCAAACATCAAATCCTACTCCTAAACCTATCCAGACTAAAAAATCAGTCCCTTCACCCCCCTTGTCCACATCTGCTCCCTTTGACTTCATAGAATATGCAAACAAAGCCAAAGTGTAGATTACTGAAACCAAATATTTGTGGACTCACCCTGAACAATTTGAGAGGTTCGTCTGATACATCAGGAGTGGTAGTCTAACACCCAATGTTGTAACTTCTAGTTCCAAAGGCATGCTACAAAACTCACCTACACCTCCCTCACAGAACATGCTTTCTCTGAGTGCATCAAAGACTGATAAAGTTGAACCTTTCTACATCTCCCTTCTTGTTGGAGAATATGTACTAAACAATTGCATAATAGATTCTGGGGCCTCAAACAACGTGATGCCTTTGAAGGTCACCAAAGCTCTTAAACTTACAATGACTCCACCTAATGGCTCTTGTTACTCTTTGGAATAAAAAAAGGTCTCACTTGTAGGGAAGGTTAAAGATGCATAGGTGGCTCTCGCCAAATTTCTAGACAAGAAAGTTTTAGCGATGATTTTGGTAGTAGACATCCCAGCCTCGTTCGGAATGTTGCTGAGTAGAAATTTTTGCCAAGAGTTGGGAGGGAAAATTTAGATGAATTGGTCTTTTGCAACCATACCAGTGAAGGGAGACATGGAGAAATTACTTCCCGAGTAGAAAATGAGGTAAACTGTGTAAAAATCCGGAAGCCCAGAAGCTAACATTTTGTACCAAAATACCAGGTGGATGAATCAATCGGTGATAACCAAGGAGGAAGAGATATTCCCACCTTGATAGGCCTAGACATGCCTTCCCAGAGATATTTGGAATTTGAAGAATCATTGAGGAGATTTGAGTTACAGGAGGGCAGCCTTGAATCACCAAATGATGTAGACCAAGAGGAAGAGGAAATGGTTCTCAATTATTTTCAAGAAGAAAAATCACCCTATACACTTTTACAATATGAAGATTTATTCTCATTCCCATTTGGGGCTGAAGATTATCTCTGTCAAGCCATCTATGGAGAGACAAAATCAGCTTGTGATGAGCCCGTGAAAGGTTTGAAAGAAATGTCTATACAAGGACTGCTAAGAGCCACGGAAGAAACAAATGACCCTGAGATCAGTCTGGAACTTTTAATGCAAGCCATGAATATTGAAGATAAACATGAAGCTGATTTAGAAGCCTTAACTAATGTGAAGGTCATCCATATTGAGATAAGGCAAGATGAGAAATATGATGTCCCTCTCAAGCCAATGGTTGGTGGATACAATGATGAAATTGAAGTATTTTCTTTCACATTTGAAGATGAAGACTCTTTCTATGATGAAGAAATTGAAGCAAGGAGTTTGAAGACCTCTAAAGATGAAGATCCTTTTGATGAAGGATCAGTAGAGTGTAGTGATTCTCTAGATGATGAGGTAATCCCTCCAAATAGTTTCTTTGAGTTGCAAGATAAAGATTCTTCAAAGGCGTATAAAGAGGGACTACAGGAAATGATGAATCATTACTCTGTGCAAGAAATATTAGATGTAGTAGAAGTGGCAAAAGACCCTGAGCTGATTCTTGATCTCTTCACTCATGCCATGGGCATACAAGACAAGTATGAGGCTGCATCTAATCTTTCAGTCAGTACTCAAGCACCTCATAGTGAAGTAAAGAAAACAGATAAGTCTAAGGTTTCTCATGGAAGAGATGTCAATGAGAATGGACCCGAGAAATAAATTAACTCATAAGGTTCTAGGAATTGGAATGAAAAATCAGCATTGGGGCAATGATGAGATGCTCAATGGAGATTCAGCTATATGGATAAACATGGAAGGAAACTGACATGATGAAACCAATTTCAAAGAGCATGAAGATGATGGAGTTTTTAAGAAAGGACCTGAGCATCAAGAAGATCACATGGACTCACTCCTACCAAGTACAAAGATAATTGTGAAAGCACCTGGCTTTCATAAGCAACTGAGGAGGGGAGGATACTTTTTAGAACCCATCAACGGCTTTGCAGAACATCATCATTTGGTGTTGCCTCTTCAGGGGTAACTTTTGTGAAACAAAAAGTACTTCAGGGAAAGTGGGTTGTCCCTCACCTTGTACCATAGGTGATTGATAGGTGTTTTTCCCTTTCCATTGTGTGTGTTTCCCTTCCTATTGTTTGTCATGTGTTTCCTTTTAATCATTTTTTGTGTGTGTGTTTCCTTCTTCTAATCTTCCTTTCTTGAAGGTGTGCATGACTCTGCAGGGCCCAATGGATAAGGCATTGGTCAATGAATTATATGGTCTAAAATTGAGATTTTGGATTCCCATGTCATGTCTTCACTATGCTTAGTCCATGTCATGTCCCCAAGCTAGAGCCAACTGTTGTCGTGAGAATGTGCAACAGGGAAATTGACAATTTTCGAGCACAACTATACCCCTATGCCAAATTTTTCATGTTTTATCATTCCTAAGAAACCCCAGATTTGTTAAGTCAGTCCAAATAAATTCCTAACCAATGTCATGATATTATCCTAGGTGATTCAGGAAATTCCATTCATTCCCCCTAGGTGATTTTAAGAGTTCATTGAAAATGTTATCCTTTGGCAGTATAGGAAAGGGCTATTGTCGGCCTTCCCGGGATTGGATCAACCCCCTAGAAAAGAGAAGAAGGGAAAAATTCAACACAAAGGTGAATGGAAGGCCTTATAACATCATGTAAATTATTTTGGAAGGATTTGGGAAGTTCTGAAAGACTTAGAGCAGTCTAAAGTGAAAACAGGGTTCACAAGCCTAGGCAGTAAACAGGCCTAAAACAGTTGTTGAGCTTCAAATGAAGATTTTGGGAGCTCTAGATGGAGTTGGAAATAAAACCAAATATCTTCGAAAAGATAATTCCAATACCTACATGATGGTGAAATAATATTTTTCAAAACACCTTGGCACATATGATTGGAAGGCGGGTTTTCTTAGGTACAAGTGGAGTCCCAGATCAAAACTCTGATTTTTGAGGGATTATATGATCAAATCAAGACATGAGACCAACATCATTGGATTCAAAATTTCATTTCAAGATAGGATCATATAAATTTTCAACAATAAATTCCACAGGAAGCTCAAGTTATCTGCATTCCAAGTTACCCTCTTAAAGGCAGTTCTGGACTTAGTCATTTTTTCGAGAGGACATGTGTCAACACCAAGAGCCTGGTGGGATTTAATGTCCCCCAAATCCCCAAGGTCAGGTACATCACCCCTTGGAAAATGTACCCAGCCCTCATGTGACCCTTGGGACCCTCATATGACCTCTAGACCTAGCAGTTTAGCCCTTAAGTGCTTATTTGGAGCATGCATTCCCTTCCGTCGGATCGGTCGCCATGTGTTAGCTCCAGGACCACCATGGAATTTGATGTACCTTATGCACCTGATGTGGTGAACATCATACATTTAAAAATGTTCCCATCCCCTATGGGGAGTCATTTGGACACCCACATGACCGCCGTTCAACCCCCAAGTGCAGTTTTGGAGCATCCATTCCCTATCGTTGGATCAGGCATCACGTGTCACCTCCAGGACCACTGTGGAAACTAATGTACCTTATTTACCTGAAGTGGGGGACATCATACATGGAAAAATAAACCCAAACCATAGGAGGAGTATTTTGGACACCCACATGACCTCCTTTCAGCTCCCAGTGCTTCAAATCAGCTTTTTCCTCCTTCATTCCCTGTCGTTGGATCTAGTGCCACGTGTCACCATCTTGCTCATTGTGGAAATTTATGTCCCTCAAATTTCTGAGGTCAATGACATAAAGCATGGAAAAATTTACCTAAGCCCTACCTTTGCACATCTTTTTGAAAATTTTCCAAGTGTTGTTTTTCCCACTTCTAACTTCTAACAATTTTATTTGCACTCCTTTCCTCCATTCTTCCTCTGCAACATTCTACCATCACTCTGCCATTGCAAATGCTCAGAATAGATCAAAAAATGAACTAAAATACCTTTCACATGGTGATGCATAGGTCTCAAAAGGAATCCTCATCAAGCTAAGGAGAAATGAAGAACAACAAAGAAGAGAACAACAAAATCCCCATTGCTAAAAAATGGAAATCTAAAAAAAGGTTGTAAAATAGTGCATGAATCAATGAACCATTTATTTTTGTTCATTACTCTATCCAAGACCATCAAGAAGACACCTTAAAACTCCCCCCATGTGTGACAAAGCATCCACAATGAACAAATCTCCTTTTCGGTTCAACGAAGAAATAAGTGGGATTTCCCGTCAAACCGGTTGCCGTATCAAATTAAGATTACACGTGAAACACCAGAAGAAAAAACCCACATCAAAAATACAATTTTATTGGAAAATGGATGAGAAAACCAGACCTGTAATTTTGAGGTCCATTAATGGCTGCCATACCCAGATGCATTGCGAGGTCCAAAAATTAAAACTTTAAAATCTCCTAGATTATTAAGCGGGTGGGCCCAAAATTTTGAAGGGATGATATTGGGGAAAAACCCATATCAAAAAACTTTGTTCCACATCAATCTAACTCCCAGAGGCCAAATTTCTAAAAATAACAGGTCTACTACATAGGAACTACTATTTCAGGAAAGTCATTAACAAAAGAACCTGTGAAGGAGATGAAGATATCAGAGGTGCACTACAACTGAGAATCCACCAGAATGGACATTTTTGGCACTTACTAAAAAATAGTAAGTGGGCCCTCAAGCACCCGTTAAAAATAGAAATTTCATCTAAAGGAGTAAGGAACGCAGGGAGAAAGGGGAATCAAGGTCAGAACACTCAGCAAAGGATCGAGAGAGTTGCCTTTTTCACACTTACTAAAAATAGTAAGTTACACTCAAAGAGAAGTTTTGGCACAATGGGATGTATAAGGATAATCATTCAAGGGGACATCATTGTTCGGGAGCATCCTAGTCATTTTTCACAGGGCATTCAAGATCCACCTTAGTTCATTCAACTTAGCGAGCGTTCGTGAGATAATTTGGAGGAATTTCACAGTGTGAAAGGAGTTCGAAGATTAAGAGTTTCACTACATTTAGAGCTTTCCATCAACGAGGATCAACGGACTTCATTACGAATGACATCTCCTCTTCTTCTTCTCCCCCTCTTTCTCTCTCCTCTTCCCCCCAACTTTCTCTCACTTTCCAATATTCTAATTTCACGTTGAGGTTTTCACTTTTAATATGACTTAAGAGACTTTAGAAACATAATTTAAATTAAGTCGCCTTGCTATTATAAAAGGGACTTAAATATTTGAAGTGGAATATGAACAATCTTAAGTCATATTAAGGTATTCAAAAGGTCATGAGGAAGATGAAGAGTCATATTCTATTCTATAAATTGTAAAGCCATTCCCATTTCAAAGGGTTGGTGATTCATCTTGTAGACTCGAGAGTGCATTCTACCTTGAGAGAAAGAAAAGGAGACAACCATTTTCTTCTACTCTCTTCCCCTCTCATATTTATTCCATCCCTACACTATGTACAAATTTTGTTCAAGCCATCAATACAAGAAGAAGGAGTTTCTATCTTTCTTTGACCAAGGGATTTCATAACACTTTGTTCTCATCAAATTCTATTTGGTATTGTTGTCATTTATAGGGTTGTTTCTTCTCATAAATGCATGTGATGAAGTTTCTAACTAGTGTGTGTGCAGGAATCTAATTTTCTACCTGCAGCATTAGCTCTCCTACCTCCATTCTCACTCCCTTTCCCACTTCTAGACAAAGTCATCTCTTGTAGGTATATGCAAGCATTTTCCGTAGGGTCAGTGGAGTGCCCCTATTGGATCCTCAGTCGAAAGGCCACGACAAACTTTCACCTTTTCATGCGCATGCACATACGGCAGCTGGACTTGTTAAGTAGAGGGACCTAGATTCCCAGAGTATTGGCAAGAAATCCACAAGTTTGTCCACCTAACAAATTTTCTCGTCAACCCAATACAAGCCATGCAAAAAAAATGGGAAAAATGTAGACACCGAAGTTAGGTAACACTCCCCTTGGTCCTTCGTTAAATAACCATCTCAAACATACTCACCGAACCATGGCCCCTTCCACCCCACATCATTATTTATTTAATTAATTTAATTAAATAAATATATATCCTCACAATATTTATCATTTAATTACCTTAATTTCTACCCCACCACCTCACCTAGACACCTCATCTAGCCACCTCACCCTAGACCTATTTTTGGCATGTTTCCATAACCAACAATAACTAAGTCTTACTTGCCTTAATGAGCTAAAATTTGGTCTGAACCTAAAATCAATCCCTAAAATCTCTCTAACCACATTCCCGCTCATTTGAAGGGAAGTTTTTGTTCTTATCCATGAGAACAAACTAATTGGGCCCAAGAAATTAGAAAGATCTAGCCATTTTAGTAAACCTAGGGAATCCCACCTTAATCGATGCCTCTCAACCTATAACCATCATTGGTTGCCATTTATTCACCTAAGAAACCTTGTTTCTGGGTTAGCACATTCTAAGAGCAAGAGAACAAGAAGAGAGATGCATGCAAGGAGAACCAACATCTTTTCACACACCCAAACATCCACAGCCAACACCAGGATAGATCCAGAGGTATTGTATACACAGAAGCATTCTAGGGATCACTATTGTGGCACCAAACACCATTCTTCTGATCAACTGCCATCACCATTCAAGCATCAATTTTGTACCATAGTAAGTATACCCTTTACCAGTATAGTCTATTTCAGTATTATAGCCTTGTTACTTTTGTTAGCAGTTTATACTTTGCATGTTTTTTTCCAATCTTCTACCTACTTGTAGATTCAGCCATTCCTCCACCCACACCACCAAATCACCCATTTTCACCTCCCATACCCCTCTGAGTATACCTAAGACCTTTACATACCTCCCCATCCACCCTTCCTTCTCTATTTAGCTCCATTTCAATCCCCACAATCAGATCTTATCAAATTCCTTTCACCCCGACCTTATCATCATCGGTTATCCATGACCATCGTCGGTCCCTTCTAAACCATCGTCGGTTATACCCGACCGACGTCGATCTTTTCGTTTTACACCTTTTCCAATAATAAGGCCAACCTATAATCTATCAAGTGACCCAAACAACCCAGAACCTGAACCTGACCATTTCCAACACCCTGAACACTACCTACCCTTCAGATCTGACTATAACCTAGCCTATTATATTAGATTTTCTTATCGTACTTGAATGAGATACCTAAATCATATCAAATACGGTAGGACTTTATTTATTTCTCACATTAATATATTTTAAAAAATGGATTGACAACCATCTAGGGAGTATCATACTTCCAAGATCTAGCACACGCTAGGGAGTCCACTGTCATTTATCGTTTAACTTCTCTTTGTGGTCTTGTTTTCTATTACAGGTAGTTACTCCTAGCCAAAAATTAAGCTCTCACAATCGACACTAGATCAAGAAGTCAGAATGCACGCAACAACCATCAATAGACCAGCATAAATAGGTATCCCTCCTTAGCCCTTACCCTTATCTGTTTCATCATTCAAAAGGTAAATAAAATGGTGAAATAGTTAGCTCAGCCACCCAATCCCCTAACAAATTTCCCCCCTTTTACATTCACATTCTACCTTAGTTGGTTTCCATTTTACATAGAACTAGGTAATTAAACAATGATAAAAACATACATACTTACCATTTGATAACATCACCATATCATACATCAATCATTTCACATTTCCTTGATATCAAATATTTGGACATTTACACCACAACATACATATACATCATCATTTATTTTCCATAATAACAATAACTTGGAAATTAAATCAAATGCAAAACCATGACCGAATCATGTCTAAATGACCTTGAATCAACCATGCCTAAATGACCTAAACTCGACCACACCTAAATGAACTAAATTCAACCATGCCTCTAACCTAGACTCAACCATGCATATTCAACCTCAACTCAACCATGCCTTCAACCTAGACTCAACCATGCCTAAATGACCTAGACTTAACCATGTCTAAATGACCTAAACTCACCCATGTATATGACCTAAACCCAACCATGCCTAGATGACCTAAAATCATACATGCCTAAATGGCCTAAATTCAACCATGCCTAAATAACCTAGACTCAAGCATACCAAAATAACATAGACTCAATCATACCTAAAACCCTACTCTAACCCACCCAAAATCTCCAAGCTTCATTCCCAACCCTATTTAATGTACATTTTCCCTTCCCACCCCTCAATTTCCTTCATTTGTTTAACCCACCATTTCATAAATTAAAATTATACCCAAATTTTAAACAAAACCAATTTCTACAAAATATTTTCAACCAAATGAAGGATTGGGATTGTCTCCTACCTCTACTCAATGGCATCTTCATGGTGGCATGTATGGCCACTGTGTTGATGGTCCACCCACTCCCTCTCCTACCTCTGCCATGCTAAAATCAACTCCTCACCTCACAACCAAATGAATCAATCAACTCAATCTTGTGGACCCATCAATCGAATGCAAATTACCTGATACGTGGCTCACCAACTCAGCTCTATGCTTTGTACTATTGTTTTCCTCTCCTTAACTTATCCTCTGTCATTTTCTAAAAATGGCAAGGTCCAAATGAATCTGTAACAACTGGAATTTTCCTTTTTTAACCTTGTTGTCCACTCAAAATTTCCCGCTCTGATAAGAGTAAAACATCAAAATTTTGAGTCTTAAGTATTTTTCTCTGAGGTGCGTAAGTCATGAAGTTGGAAAAATCTGTGTTCTGGGTCGTTTTGTGTGATTTTCGGGCCTGTCGGAACTTTTTGTCCCATCTGTCCCAAGTACGAAAGTGTTTTCTGTTCTCCGATCAGCCGAAACCCCCGAATTTGTCCCATTTTTGGGCCTGTTGGAATTTTTTGTCCCAAGTGCCCCAAAGCCAAAAATGCGAACTATTCCATTTCGGTTGAATCATCCTTCCCGCGTACTTCACACTTTCCTGTCCCGAATGTCCCAAGTAAAAAGTGCGATTCGTTCCATTTTTGCCTGAACCGGCCGAACCGCGTACTCCAGAACTTTTCGTCCCGAATGTCCCAAGTTCGAACGGACCTGTTGTTCCATTTTCGGCCGATCCGCCTGATTTTGTCCCAACTATCGCGAGTTCTAAATTTCTCTCTGTTCCATTTTCGGCCGGTTCACCTGGACCGCGTCCTTCACGCAATTTTGCTCCAGCTGCCCCATTTGAAAAAGTGCGAGCTTTCCCTATTTCGGCCGAGCCGGTCGAGTCGCGTACTTCGGAACTTTTTGTCTCGAATGTCCCAAGTCCAAACGGGCCCGCTGTTCCAATTTCGGCCGAAACACCTGAATCGTGTACTTCACACATTTTCGTCCCATTTGTCCCAAATACATTTGTGCGTCTTCTCCCTGTTTCGCCCGAACCGGCCGAGCCGCGTGTTTTGCGCATTCGCGTATCACCTGTCCCAAGCGTACCAAGTGTCATTCACACTTAGTTTTTCCCGCTCGACCCGAATATGCTGTTTTTCAAAATATGAATTTAAGTTGCGGCTCTGATGCTATCAATCCGAAGATCAAATTTCAAGGACAGCTGGCAGAAGGACGAAGCTCTCAAGACGCTAGTTGCATTAGTTTTCAAAGACACTCATTGTCATCCTCAAGATGAAACGTCAGTTCCACGTGGTTGAGACAGAGCTGAGACGTTAGAAAGATTCAAGCAGCGGTTTCTGAAGATAGTGGGTCCTTCTCAGAACTGGACACCTGTCTCCTTCTCCTTTCTTTTCTCTTCTTCCCTTTCTTTTCGTATTCTTTGTAATCAGTTAAGGTATTTTGATTAGCATTCCCTAACTATTCTTTAGTTAAAAGAAACGGTTACGAAGAGTAACTAACTTGTAAGCTATATAATGGCCTTTCCACGCCATTTTGAAAGGAGGAAGAACTTAGATATTTGCTGAAAGTGTAAATAGATCTTAAAGAAATCAATACAAAAGGGCTTTCCATTCTTTGTATATCTGATTCTTGTTGTCTCTGTGTTTTCCTTTAATATTGTGAAGATCATTTTGTTCCTAACTCGTTAGTCTCTCTGATTGGCATACTGTTCAGTTTTGCAAGTACAGTGATCTTGTACAACCAAGAAGGAACTTGTGTCCTTGATTAACAAATCTGAAGAAGGTTATTTACGGAACTTTGTGTCTTTAAATTTAATCCCATTTAGCTAATGCAAATGATCTTGTCTTAAATCCTTTGAAGCTTCGCATACACGAAGAATTACTCTACTATCTATAATTCTGAATGTTGCTATTCTGCTCATCTTCTTATTCCCCTTCCTCAGTCCTGGCGTAACTGACGATCCTTGTGGAAAACACTTTCGTAATATCCAAGTTTGACCATAAAATAATGTTCTGTGTATTTGTAAATAAGTTCATTTCAGAATAAGGGAACCTCTCCCATTAAAGAGGAGGGACTTTTTGTCCCCTGACTGTTGCTCTTCTAAAAAGTCCTATTTGAAAACCAACAGTTTTTGGCGACTCCGCTGGGGAGGAAATTTGCATTCCAGCTCCGCTGGGGAAAATCGCATTCCAGTACTGCAATTTTTTGATCATCCTTTGATCTGGCGACTCCACGTTTCACTCGAGGGAGAAGGGTCCTTGGTATCGAAGATTCTCAGTTTCAGCTTTTGGAGCAACAGGGTTTTCCTTTCCCTTCCAATAGAAGAACTCGTTCGACGAGTACTCCAGCTGTCCAAGAAAGAAGTCCTACGGGTGGTATTCCTTCAGAACCTGCTAGTCCCAATCTATAAGCTTTGATCCTTGCTGGGGTTACAGTTCCCCTCCAAGCCGTATTTCCAAGAATGGCACAATTACCATGGGGTCAATGTGTCGGGCCCCTGGCTCTTGCGCAGCCTTTGCATGAGTTACCTAGAGGTAACCGAAAGAACTTCCCCAAGTTTAAAGGAGATGGAAAAATTCACCCTGATGAACATATTGCAGCATTCATAGTTGCATGTGGAGTCTTGGGGGTTGAACATGAAGACGTCTCAGTAAGACTGTTCGTTGAGACGTTACAGGATAATGCTACTGACTGGTTCTATCACCTTCCGACTGGTGCCATCACCGACTGGAATACAATGAGAACTCAATTTGAAAGCCGTTTCAAGCCAGAAGAAGATGTGCATGCCCTGCTTGCCCAGATTTCTCAGATAAAGAAAGATCCATCAGAACCTATGAGAGAATTTGTGGCTCGGTTCAACAGATTGCTCAACAAAATTCTTGTAAATACTCGACCGGTTGATCAAATTCAGAAATGTTTCTTTTTGAATGCCCAAACGCCTAAAGTCAGTTATGCTCTAAGAAGGGCTAATCTCGGAACGTTAATTCTAGATCAAGAACTGGCTGTTAGTGTCGAGGATGACCTGATCATGTCAGGGAAGTTGAGAAGAGATCCTCTTAAATCTAAATCTGCTGCTTCTTCCTCTTCCACCTCTGGACCCAATACTGATCCATTAGTCCAGAAACTTGCAAATGATCTAGTGGCTATAAAGAAACAATTAGCCCAGCATGCACCATATGCAGACGTTCCGAGAAGAAATTTTCAACCCAGAAACCGTTTTCCAGCTCCCCACACAAGACTGGCACTTGAAGGACCTCCTGTCAAAGTTCCGGTGAATGCAACTTGTGAGGTTGAAGAGCCAGAAGATGATAATGAAGCTTGTGAGGAGTTCCTGGAGGAATTCGATGATGAGACAGAAGAACTCGAAGGATCTCGAGTCAATTTCTTTACCACTGAAGGCATTGATGATGGAGATGACTATGATGAAGTGGTAGCAGACTTGAACAGTGAATCATTTGCTGTCATGACTCGAGAACAGACAAGGCAGAAGGAGAAGGCGACACAGCCCCTAAAGAAATCTAAGGAGCAGACGGCAACTATCCCTGTAATTGCCAGAAGAGGATCTCCTATCCCTACCTCATCTGCACCAAAGGTAAGTACTGTCAATCCTGCTCCCAAAGTTGCTTCTTCTTCTTCTTTTTTCTCCCAAAGTTGATAGGCCTAGAATTTCAAATGATGATGGCCCATCCACCTCTGGATCCTTTGATATTGTTGATCATCTTAAAAGGACTAAAGTTCAAATTTCAGAAGCTGAATACTACCAAACCCATCCTAAAGCTTTTTCCAAGATGATCCAATTTGTAAATTCCCATTCCAAGACCACCTCTAAAGGCCTTTTGCCCACGCCTCCTTCTGCACCACAACCTAGTCTGGTAGCTGCTGTCACCTCACCTGGAGACAAAATCAAGACTTTTTATCTAACACTTCTTATAGCTGGCCATAGGCTCAGTAACTGTGTCATAGATTCCGGAGCCTCTGATAATGTGATGCCTGCTAAGGTAGCTCATGCTTTAGGCTTAACCCTTACCCGCACTTATGGATCTTGCTACTCCATGGAAAGTAAGGAAGTACCTTTAGTTGGAAGGATTAAAGATGCACAAGTGGATTTTGCTGCTTTACCTGAAAAGAAAGTCTTGGCTACCATCCTAGTAGCAGACATTCCTCCTTCTTATGGGATGTTGCTAAGTAGGAACTTCTGTAAAGATGTGGGTGGAGAGATTCAAATGGATTGGTCACACGCACTCATACCTGTCAATGGACAAATGAAGAAGCTACTACCTGAGAAGCAGTCCGAGTATATTATGCAGAAGACTGATGATCCTAAGGCACAAATACTCTATGAGGACAGGGGCCATGGTAATTACATGATTTTATCCCCTGATGAAATCCAACCCTCCAAAGTATCACCAAAAGATCCTAACGGCGTCTGGACTTTAGAATTTGATGGAAGTTGTTCCTCGGCTGGTTCTGGAGCTGGCGTCTTGCTAGTATCACCTGAAGGCTGCATGCATCCTTTTTCATTTAAGTTGTAGTTCGAGAACACCAACAACACGGCAGAGTATGAGGCTCTCCTTCTTGGACTGCAAGTAGCCAAAGAACAAGGTGTAAAAAATCTTCTGGCTCGTGGTGATGCAGAGCTGATTGTGAAGCAAGTCAGAAGCCTTTTTCAGGTAAAGAATGGAAGGCTGAAGCATTATCGGAATTAGGTTTGGGATTCAATTGAATTCCTTGATGCTTTCTCTATTGAAGCAATACCTAGAGAAAAGAACAGCAGGGCTGATTCACTTGCTGTCTCGGGGTCACTACTGATTCCCCATCCTGAATTCTCTCAGGATAAGTTCACTATTGAAATGGTCCATCGACCTAGTGTCCCTGACAATACCAATAACTGGAAAGTTTTCAATGATGACCAGCATCTGCTTTCCTTCCTGGAACTCAAAGGTAACTTTGAACAACTTTATTTTGAGGGAAGTGACAACCTGCCTCGTGAGAGTGTGTCTTCTGACCAAGCTGTCATCCAAGGAGAAGAAACTGATCAGGAAGGGTGCATCAAGCTCAAAGGAAACAAGATTCCCAAAGGTTTGGTGAGTTTGGAGGAGTCGTTCGATAAACACGACAGATACGTGAGATCTAAAGCTTCTACCAGACCTCAGCAATCAGCTGAGTATGATAAGATTGATATTGGGAGTTCTGATGACCCGAGGCTGGTAAATATTGGGAAATGTTGCACAATAGAAGAGAGGAGAAGAGAAATTGATCTTCTAAGGAAGTATAAGGATGTTCTTGCATATTCTTATGAAGACCTAAAAGCCTTCAAGCCAAAGGAAATGCAGCACTCTATTCCTCTCAAACCAGGAATCAAGCCTTTCAAGCAGAAGCAGAGGCAGTATAATCCAAAAATTGCTGACACCATCTTTCAGGAGATCCAGAAGTTGTTGAAGGCTAAGATTATTTTTCCCATTCACCATTCAACATGGATTGCAAACATTGTGCCTGTTAGAAAAAAGAATGGAGAGATCCGCATCTGTGTTGATTTCAGAAACCTGAATCAGGCCCTCTCTGAAAGATAACTACCCTCTGCCTATGATGGATCAGATTTTGTAAGCAGTAACAGGATCCGAGATGTTATCTATGCTTGATGGATTCTTGGGATACAATCAGGTAGAGGTTGACAATTGCAGATCAACACAAGACAGCCTTCACCACTCCTTGGGGTACCTTTGCCTACAAGAGAATGCCTTTTGGGCTGATTAATGCTGGTGCCTACTTTCCAGAGAGCTATGGATTTGGCTTTTGGAAGCTTGAAAGGGAAATGTATAGTCATATACCTTGATGACCTGACAGTGTTCTCAAAGACAAGAGCGGATCACTTTGACCACTTGGAAACAGTTCTACAAGGATGCCGAGAGCATGGGATTTCCTTGAATCCTAAAAAATTTGTCTTCTGTGTTACATAAGGAAAGCTATTAGGGCACATTGTCTCAAAGGACAGCATCAAGATTGATCCTGAATGAGTTCAGGCCATCCAGTAAATTCCTCTCCCGACCAGTAAAAAAGGCGTGCATTCCTTCTTCGGTAAGATCAATTTCTTAAGAAGATTTATCCCTGATTTTTCTGAATTAACGTTGAATATTTCTTAGATGATGAAAGGGAAGCAAACATTTGGTTGGTCTTCTGAAGGAAAGGAATCTTTTGAGGGTATCAAGAAAGCCATTGCTAAAACTCCAGTTTTGGCCTGCCCTGATTTCAGCAAAGATTTCATCATCTATTGCTACGCTACAGACAATACCCTGGCTGCTGTCTTAACCTAAGAAGATTCTGATGGACATGAGCTACCAATTGCCTTCATGAGCTATATCCTGAAGGATCATGAGCTAAAGTACACCATGATGGAGAAGCATGCTTTTGCAGTAGTCAAGGCTGTTAAGCAGTTTCACTTTTATATCCTCAATTCTCACTCCATGGTGCTGGTTCTAGATACGACTGTTAATTCAATCCTTACACAACAAGAATTTGGGTCCAAGAGGGGAAACTGGGTGGCTAAGGTCTAGGAGTATGACATTGATATCAAACCGACCAAGCTGGTTCGTGGAAAGGGTCTTTGTGAGCTCATTGCTGAAGGAGCCAAACATGAGTTGCTGGAGGAGAAAGCTGACGTTCCTACTGTTCTATTCCTTAGTTCAGTTGATGAATGGTATGCCGACATCGCCCATTTTCTCACCTATGGGGAATGCCCATCTCATTTAACTGCCAAGGAAAAGAGGACTGTTAAATTGAGATCAGCGCAATATGTACTATGGGAAAATGCTTTGTTCAAGCGTGGCTTAGATGGGAGATTTCTGAAATGTGTTGATAAGGAACAACAGAGAAAGTTGCTCTTAGATTTCCATGATCAGGCGTGTGGAGGGCACTATTCGTCAACAGTCACAGCTCACAAGATACTCCGGGGAGGATATTACTGGCCTTCTTTTTTCAGAGATGCATCCAAGTGGGTGGATAAATGCGAGGCCTGTCAGACTTTTGTGGGAAGACCTAAATTGGCATATTTACCTCTCAAGCCAGTTGTGATCGAGGAACAATTTCAACAATGGGGTCTAGACTTCATTGGTACACTGAATCCTGCCTCTAGTGCTGGCCACACGCATGTGCTAACTGCCACTGACTACTTCACCAAATGGGTGGAAGCTATTCCGGTCAAGAGCACTACTTCTGAAGTTGTATGCAACTTCCTCAAAGAGAACATCTTGGTAAGGTATGGTTGTACCTAACAAGATTGTAACAGACAATGCTTCAAACTTCTCCTCAACTGAGATCATGGATTTCTGCTACGGGTATGGCATCTCTCTGGCTCATTCTTCAGATTATTATCCCCAGGGGAATGGACAAGCAGAATCCACCAACAAAAATCTGGTGACTATCATAAGGAAGTTGGTCAATGAGTCTCAGCGAAACTGGCATAAGAAGCTTTATGATGCTCTTTGGGCAGACATGATCACACCTAAAAGAGCCATTGGAATGTCCCCCTTTCAAGTAGTGTATGGAGTAGAGGCCCAATTGCCAGTGACAGTGAAACTGCCAGCCTTGCACCTGATGAAGGCCATTGAAGACACTAGTTTCAGTGATGCTCTGGACAAAAGAATCATGTACCTGCATAAACTAAACGAGGATAGATTGGAGGTTGCTGATAGAATATCTACTCACCAGCAGAAGGTGAAGGTTCTGTTCGATAAGAAAGCTAGGTCCAGAGAGTTCCAAGTTGGTGATACCGTGCTGTTATGGGACAAAAGACATGAACCTCGTGGCAACCATGGAAAATTTGATTCTCTGTGGCTTCGACCTTTCAAGATAAGACACTTTGCTGGTAAGGACTCTTTCTATCTTGATTTACATGGATGGTTCTCCCCCTCCCACTTCCTTATAGTGGGCAGTATTTGAAGTTGTTCAAGTCCTAGGTGACTAGGGAGTCCCCTTTGTATATTCTGTACAGTGTTTTTGCTTTTTCTACTTTTGGTGTGTTTCCCTTCTGTTGTGTGTGTTGCCCTCTGTATTGGTTTGTTTTTGACTCCTTTGCCCAATGGATAAGGCACTGGTCTGCTTCACTGAGTTCTCTAAGTTCTTGCCTTGTCTCATTCTATGAATTTACACCAAGTCATCCCCAGAAGGAGCCAGCTGTTGTCCACCTCAAAAATTTCCCGCTCTGATAAGAGTAAAACTTCAAAATTTTGAGTCTTAAGTATTTTTCTCTGAGGTGCCTAAGTCGTGAAGTTGGAAAAATCTGTGTTCTGGGTCGTTTTGTGTGATTTTTGGGCCTGTCGGAACTTTTTGTCCCATCTGTCCCAAGTACGAAAGTGTCTTCTGTTCTCCGATCGGCCGAAACCCCTGAATTTGTCCCATTTTCGGGCCTGTCAGAAGTTTTTATCCCAAGTGCCCCAAAGCCAAAAATGCGAACTGTTCCATTTCGGCCGAATCATCCTTCCCGCGTACTTCGCAATTTCCTGTCCCAAATGTCCCAAGTAAAAAGTGCGAGTCGTTCCATTTTCGCCCGAACCAGCCGAACCGCGTACTCTGGAACTTTTCGTCCCGAATGTCCCAAGTTCGAATGGACCTGTTGTTCCATTTTTGGCCGATCCACCCGATTTTGTCCCAACTGTCCCAAGTTCCAAATTGCTCTCTGTTCCATTTTCGGCCGGTTCGCCCGGACTGCGTCCTTCGCGCAATTTTGTCCCAACTGCCCCATTTGAAAAAGTGTGAGCTTTCCCTATTTCGGTCGAGCCGGTCGAGTCGCGTACTTCGGAACTTTTTGTCTCGAATGTCCCAAATCCAAATGGGCCCGCTGTTCCAATTTCGGCCGAAACACCCGAATCGCGTACTTCACACATTTTCATCCCATTTGTCCTAAATACATTTGTGCGTCTTCTCCCTGTTTCACCTGAACCGGCCAAGCCGCGTGTTTTGTGCATTCGCGTCTCACCTGTCCCAAGCGTACCAAGTGTCATTCACACTTAGTTTTTCCCGCTCGACCCGAATATGCTGTTTTTCAAAATATGAATTTAAGTTACGGCTCTGATGCTATCAATCCGAAGATCAAATTTCAAGGACAGCTGGCAGAAGGACGAAGCTCTCAAGACGCTGGTTGCATCAGTTTTCAAAGACACTCATTGTCATCCTCAAGATGAAAACGTCAGTTCCACGTGGTTGAGACAGAGCTGAGACGTTAGAAAGATTCAACCAGCGGTTTCTGAAGACAGTGGGTCCTTCTCAGAACTGGACACCTGTCTCCTTCTCCTTTCTTTTCTCTTCTTCCCTTTCTTTTCGTATTCTTTGTAATCAGTTAAGGTATTGCGATTAGCATTCCCTAACCTATTCTTTAGTTAAAAGAAACGGTTACGAAGAGTAACTGACTTGTAAGCTATATAATGGCCTTTACACGCCATTTTGAAAGGAGGAAGAACTTGGATATTTGCTGAAAGTGTAAATAGATCTTAAAGAAATCAATACAAAAGGGCTTTCCATTCTTTGTCTATCTGATTCTTGTTGTCTCTTTGTTTTCCTTTAATATTGTGAAGATCATTTTGTTCCTAACTCGTTTTAGTCTCTCTGATTGCATACTGTTCAGTTTTGCAAGTACAGTGATCTTGTACAACCAAGAAGGAACTTTGTGTCCTTGATTAACAAATCTGAAGAAGGTTATTTACAGAACTTTTGTGTCTTTAAATTTAATCCCATTCAGCTAATGCAAATGATCTTGTCTTAAATCCTTTGAAGCTTTGCATACACGAAGAATTACTCTGCTATCTATAATTCTGAATGTTGCTATTCTGCTCATCTTCTTATTCCCCTTCCTCAGTCCTGGCGTAACTGACGATCCTTGTGGAAAACACTTTCGTAATATCCAAGTTTGACCATAAAAATAATGTTCTGTGTATTTGTAAATAAGTTCGTTTCAGAATAAGGGAACCTCTCCCATTAAAGAGGAGGGACTTTTTGTCCCCTGACTGTTGCTCTTCTAAAAAGTCGTATTTGAAAACCAACAAACCTCAAATCGACATGAATGACATCGTTCATGTTGATACCTATACAATCGATTTTGGTTCCACTATAACTAGCATCAGTCACCTAACATAACCATTTGACCAACCCCATGCCCATTCTTCCTAAAAATACTATTGATCTAACAATGTTTGACCTTACCAACACCTATTACACCCTAGTTGCAAGCCTAAATTACATGTACATTTCCTTAACTTTGTTTAGGGACATGTTATTTATCTATACCTCAGCCTTACCTATGCCCTGACCTACATACCCTGACCTAAACCACCTTATGTGACATTTGAATTTGTGTACTCGCTATATCTTGTGATGTTGTTACCCATGTTTTTTAACCTAATGACCTTACCATACCTCATGACATGATGTTTATCCTGACCATACTTTTAGTGCCATGGAATAAAACCTATTACCCATTCCTACACTGGACCTCGTTGTGCTTCATGACCATATCCTATACCTTGGATACCTAAATCAATTCAACCTTGTTTGGATAAACCTATCACCCTTTTGATAATGTATATTTTCCAATCTCTTCCACCTTGTACTGTATCACAATGTATATGTTTGCATGTGTTTGATTACCATTACCCAATACTAGATATGACCACTACCCATTACCAAAAATTACCATACCCTTACCTACTGACCCTCACTTTCATAAGTCACCTATTTATCAAACCACTCCTCTAATACTTTTCCAACTTCATCAGTTTGTATTTTGAGGGGGGTCACCTTCAGCTCTACTTGGGGCAACCTAACCTCTTCTTATACCTGGGATAGTGAATCTGTTAGGATTAAATATTATTATCCTAATATTAATTATGCATAGTTTAAATTATTTAATTATATTAATTAAATAATAATTGTTATTTGGTTATATGGTTAATCAACCATATTTGTCTTTTATTTCATACTGTTATATTGTTGTAAACAATATATTTGTATCTATTCTTTTCCTGCTTCCCAGATGTTATTGGAAGCTTACTCATTCTGGCATTTGGTTGCACCTGTGCAACTTATTCTCCTAGATGTATTTGGCTGTGCAATATCTATAAATATTGCATCCCATTCTCTGTAATTTTTTGGTTGATTGAGATTAATAAAATTATACAGGCTTCCGTCCTTGTTTCTCAATCTACAATTGGTACCAAAGCAAGAATCTGGCCCTGTAAAGGTGTGGAAGAGAGAGCAGCAGAGAGAGGGGAGATTGGAGATGTGTTTGCAGCATTTGAGAGCCTATGCAGCCTCGTGTAAACTCCCAGCCCCATCCCTGCCTCCCCCACATCCTCCTGTTCCTTCTAGGTGCTTGGAAGGCAAATTTTTTTTGCACTGGTGCTGGTTGCACCAGGCAAAATTCGCTACAGCAGGGTATGTCAGAAACTCAGAGCCATGTGAAGTGAGAATTGAATGGTGAGAATCAAGATAAAATAGTTTGCAGAGGTTTCATAGAATATGATAATTCTATTCATATTTTTAGACTCCTACAGTAGAGGGTAAGAAGAAAAAAAAAATAATGAAGAGTTCATTTGGAGAATGCAAGAATTGGAAAACTGTCCACGCGCCTATTTATCAATAGCTGGTGCGTCTATTTATCAATATATCTTTGCAACGGCACAAGAATAGATAGAAAACGGTGAGATTTGACTTCAATCGGACCTGCACATCCAACACGGTGGAAGAATAGTAAAATGTGGCCAAAGGAGACTTAAGATAGTCCTCCTTGCGGGCTTCTCCACTCTCCTACGCTCACGCTGGACCTGCACACAACGGAAAAAATTTTTTTTTTTTTTTTAGCAAAAACGACACCTCATCTTGCACAAGACGCCCAATCCTGCAAACAGAGCAAAGAATTAAAAAAAAGGGAAGGAGGCGCCCACGCTGGACCTGCACAACAAAACAAACAGTGATCAATCTACATTTGGTAGAAGCGGCTGAGAAGAGAAGGGGGGTGGCCATAAAAGAAACAAAACAAAAAACAAGCTTCAGGATCCATTAAAAGAGGAGGAACTTGTTGTCCCCGACTGTTGCTCTTCTAAAAATTCACGTATTGAAAAACCAACAAAACCTCAAATCGACGTGAAGACACCGTTTCATGTTGATACCTAACAATCGCTTTTTGTCCCCTATACTAGCTCACACCAACATAACCATTTGAACAACCCATGCCCCATTCTTCCTAAAAATACTATTGATCGAAACAATGTTTGACCTTGCCAACAACCTATTACACCCTGGTATGTTGTCAGTATCCGAAATTACTGTAACATTTCCTTTACTTTGTTTAGGTGGACATGTTATTTATCTATACCTCAGCCTTACCGATGCCCTGCATACAGACCCCTAACACCTGACCTACCCACCTTAATGTGACATTTGAATGTTTGTGTCCCGCTATCTCGTGTCTGTGTTCCCCATGTTTTTTAACCTAATGAACCTTACCAACCTCATGACATGATGTTTAGCCTGACATACTTTTAGTGCCAGGGAATAAAACCTGTACCCATTCCCCACTGGACCTCTCTCGTGTGCTTTACATGAACCATATCCTATACCTGTTATACCTAATTCAATGCAACCCTTGTTTGGATAACCTAGCACCCTTTTTTAATCGATGTATATTTTCCAATCTCTTCCACTTGTACTGTATCACAATGTATATGTTTGCAGGTGTTGATTTACCATTACCCAATACTAGATATGACACTACCCATTACCAAAAATTACCATACCCTTACCTACTGACCCTCACTTTTCATAAGTCACCTTTTATCAAACCACTCCTCTAATACTGTTCCAACTTCATCAGTTTGTATTTTGGGGGGGTCACCTTCAGCTCTACTTGGGGCAACCTAACCTCTTCTTATACCTGGGATAGTGAATCTGTTAGGATAAATATTATTATCCTCATATTAATTATGCATAGTTTAAATTATTTAATTATATTAATTAAATAATAATTGTTATTGGTTATATGGTTAATCAACCATATTTAGTCTTTTATTTCATACTGTATATTGTTGTAAACAATATATTTGTATCTATTCTTTTCCTGTCCTTCCCGATGTTATTGGAAGCTTACTCATTCTGGCATTGGTTGCACTGTGCCAACTTATTCTCCTAGATGTATTTGGCGGTGCCAATATCTAAATTATTGCACTCCCATTCTCTGTATTTTTTGGTTGATTGAGATTAATAAAATTATACAGGCTTCCGTCCTTGTTTCTCAATCTACAATTGGTACCAAAGCAAGAATCTGGCCCTGTAAAGGTGTGGAAGAGACGAGCAGCAGAGAGGGGGAGATTGGAGATTGTGTTTGCAGCATTTGAGAGCCTATGCAGCCTCGTGTTAAACTCCCAGCCCCATCCCTGCCTCCCCCACATCCTCCTGGTCCTTCTAGGTGCTTGGGAAGGCAAATTTTTTTGCACTGGTGCTGGTTGCACCAAGGCAAAATTCGCTACAGCAGGGTATGTCCAGAAACTCAGAGCCATGTGAAGTGAGAATTGAATGGTGAGAATCAAGATAAATAGTTTGCATAGGGTTTCATAGAATATGATAATTCTATTCATATTTTTAGACTCTACAGTAGAGGGAAGAAGAAAAAAAAAAATAATGAAGGATTCATTTGGAGAATGCAAGAATTGGAAAACTGTCCACGCGCCTATTTATCAATAGCTGGTGCGTCTATTTATCAATATATCTTTGCAACGGCACAGAATAGATAGAAAACGGTGAGATTTGACTTCAATCGGACCTGCACATCCAACACGGTGGAAGAATAGTAAAATGTGGCCAAAGGAGACTTAAGATAGTCCTCCTTGCGGGCTTCTCCACTCTCCACGCTCACGCTGGACCTGCACAACGGAAAAAAAAAATGTTTTTTTTTAGCAAAAACGACACCTCATCTTGCACAAGACGCCCAATCCTGCAAACAGAGCAAAGAATAAAAAGAAGGGAAGGAGGCGCCCACGCTGGACCTGCACAACAAAACAAACAGTGATCAATCTACATTTGGTAGAAGCGGCTGAGAAGAGAAGGGGGGTGGCCATACAAAGGCAAACAAACAAAAACAAAGCTTCAGATCCATTTTTCAAGCCAAAGGAACCCTAAAAACACCCTTCACCAGCATGCACCACGTGGCATCTTCTCAACCAAGTCGCATTTCCAAGAGGTAAGTCAATTTACTTGTCAATAAATACAAGTTCCTTCCTTTCATAGCTCAAGCTCCCTAAGTGGGCAAGCTGGTTAGTGCATGCGCCTTGGAGAGTGAGAGGTTTGGGGGTCAAATCCCACCAAAAAACACTCAAAAACTCACCTTTTGCATTTGGCGGAATTTTGGCAGAACTACTACAATTAGCAGACTTTTTGATTTAGGTTACAACTACTAAATTTAGCGGAGAAATCCCTAATTTAGAGTAAAAAAAAAATTCTCCATCTGGTCTATTTTTTCCTTCCAGACATTTTTTTTACAAAAGGGACCCATCAAAAATTGCATTTTCAGCTATTATTTGCAATTTTTAGCATTTTGGGTCGTATTGGGCTCAGGAGGCCACCAGACCCCGAAACTGAAATTTTTTTGCCTGTCATTCAAATTGTACAGTTTTTTGAATGTAAATGTATATTGCTACATATTGTACTAATTTTCAGGTTGCCCATAGTCAACTGCAAAACTTTGTAACTGCTCTCAGAAACTGGCAGAATTGTAATAAAAAACGATAAAATTGGTTCTGTAACACTCACGAGATGCTAGATCTCATTCGCAGCGTTCGGTATATACAGTGCCTCTGGGAAGTGCTTACGGGTAAACCCATCACGACTACTACTACACTTAACACCTAATATAGCTGCAAAAATGTCGTTTGGGCATCGTCCCTATAAATCGACGGGGAGTAATAAGGTCACAGTGCACACACTATGAACCATCCCATCCGTCTGTGAACGATTGCAAGACATGATTCTGGACTGAGAAATTATCCGAGTATATAGCAAAGTTACGTGCACGTATGAGGATATTTCTTTGAGCCGGTGTCAATAATCGCACAGACTCCATCAGTACTGTCTTGGTACCACGTATTGAATTCTTTCATGTACGTTAACGCATCTTTCACGTACCACTGGGTATATAGAAAGGGCGAGATTCTTCCACGTACTGACAGGTATATCGGAAGGGCGCATGTATAGAAAGGTTCAGTATATCAGACTGACGGTATATAGATTGGGAGACCTAATACCTGGAGTGATAAGAGCCAAACCCTGTCAGTGATCTCTGCAAAATGGGCACCAATGCCCCCAAATTTTTTCTTCCGGATTCACAATTGCTCAGAGGAAGCAACTATGCTACTTGGAAGACAAAAATAAAGACACAACTTGAGTTTGAAGAAATCTGGCCTGTTGTGACTGGTACTCTAACCAGATCACCAACTGATGCAACACAACAATGACAATTTGATAGAGCAGATCAGAAAGCAAAACTCATCATCTTGTTTGGAGTGTCTGACGATGTGCAAGCCCACATTCGAGATGCCACATCAGCAAAAGAAGCATGGGATAAGCTGAGCACAATATATGAGGCCAAGAACAAGAATGTCATACTCAATTTGCAGAGTCAGTTACATACATTGAAGTTCAAGAAGAATGAGAAAATTGAAGCCTTCCTAAGAAGAGTTGTAGAGTTGAGGGCTTCACTTCTAGCCCTAGGAGAAGAGGTCAAAGATGAATCTCTCATTCCCATTGTTCTGAGAGCTCTCCCTTCTTCTTACCGTATTTTTGTCACAACTCTAAACTTGTCAGATACGACAATTAGTTTTGACAAGCTAGTAAACCTACTACAACAAGAGGAAGCAATGCACAACAAGGATGATGAAGAGGAGCAGGCACTGTCTTCACATCAAAACTGGAAAGGAAAAGGTAAAGGAAAACCTAAATCCTATCAGAGGTCCCCACATCAGAATCAGTATCATGGGGACAATCAATAGAAGAAGCGATGCCCAATTTGCAAAAGAGGACATGACTTGCAAGAATGTTGGTTTAACACTTATAAGAAAGGTTCATCAAGCAATTCTAGACCACAACAACAACAAACTTACAAGGGACATTCAAACAACTATCACGGAAAGAAAAAGGGCAACTGGAAAAGAAGACCCCACCAGCAAGGTAATATTGCTGAGCAACAAGAACAGACAGACAATGAAGCCTTCTTGTTCACTGCTCGATCAAGTGAACCATCCACGTCATCTAGTGATGTCTGGTATGTTGATTCGAGAGCCACTCGACACATGACCAGCCACAGAGACTGGTTTATTTCAATGAGGGACATGCCATCGAAAAATCATGTTTCATTGGGAGATGATTCTTCATATACAGTTCAGGGGATTGGAAACATTTCTCTACCCCTTGGTTCACGCAAATGCAGACTATCAGATGTTCTATATGTCCCTGGGTTGACAAAGAATCTTCTTTTGGTCAGTCAACTCCTAGATCACAACCTGAAAATTGACTTTGATAATCAATCCGGCAAGAAAATGTGTTTGATTCTAGATAAATCTAGAGGCTCAAATATAATTGCAAAAGCCTCAAATGTGGGACGAATGTTTCAACTTGATTTCATTCACAAAAATGATCAAGCACTCATGGCTAAAAACTCCACCTCATCCCAGTTGTGGCATCAGAGATTTGGTCAGGTAAGTTTCAAATATCTCGAAACACTTCACCAGTGTAATATGGTACATGGGCTACCATCTCTTCAGAAGGATACAAACAAGTGTCCTCACTGCTTAGCAGGAAAACAACACAGAGTTTCATTATAAAAGAGTACTTTTCGAGCTCATGGTAAACTTGACCTGGTTCATACTGATCTGTGCGGTCCGATGCAGCCAAGTCATTCAGGGTTCCAGTACTTCATGCTCTGTGTTGATGACTATTCACGAAAAATGTGGATTTTTTGTCTTCACAAGAAAAGTGAAGCCTTTGAAACATTCAAAAAGTTCAAAGTTGTAGTTGAAAAAGAAACTGGTCGTCACATCAAAACTCTCCGCTCAGATCGAGGGGGGGAATTCACCAGTGATGAGTTCAGATACTACCTACAAACTCACGGGATTCGTCGACAAATTCCTCCTCCACACACACCGCAGAAAAATGGTGTTGTCGAGAGAAGAAATCGTACTATCATGGAAATGGTGTGATGCATGATCAATGATTCCGGACTTGCAAAGACATTTTGGGTAGAAGTAGAAAAAACAACAGTGTATTTGTTAAATAGAGCACCCACAACTGCTCTTGATGGAATTACACCACAAGAAGCATGGTCAAAAAGGAAACCATCCATTGCACACCTCAGAGTATTCAGGTGCAAAGCCAGCATGCACATACCCAAACAGAACAGAAAGAAATTAGATATGAAGTCACAAAATCTCATCTTCATTGGATACAATAAAGAGACTCTTGGGTACAGACTGATGGATCCTAAGACCAGAAAAGTCTACACAAGCAGAGATGTTAAATTTTTCAAGAAGAAGGAAGAAGAGACTCCTCCTCCGGACTCGCAAGATGTAGATTTTTCACCTACTGTAAAAATTGAAGCTAATGTTCCCTCAGAAGATGAAAGTGATGATGGGGATGATGGCGTTGATCAGATAGAACCACAACCCATGGGAACAGGTCAACGTATGCCTAAATGGTGTACAAGTACATTACGAGATGCAAGATTGGATGCTCCACTGGATACATCCACCCCTAGACCATTGACTTGCAGTAAAGCAAGAGAAGAAGTTAACTTTGCCTTGATGAGTAGAGTTATTGAATCAGATGAGCCCTCTACAGTCCAAGAAGCCCTAAAGTCAAAATCTTGGAAAAATGCCATGGATTTTGAATATTAATCAGTGATGAAGAATAACACTTGGTAGCTTGTTGATCTTCCACCAGGGAAGAAACCCATTAGATGTAGATGGATATTCAAAACTAAGTACAAAGTAGATGGGACATTGGACAAGTGCAAAGCAAGACTTGTAGCAAAGGGGTACGCACAGAAAGAAGGCATTGACTATGAGGAGACATTTACTCCCACAGCTAAGATCAAAATGATCAGGATGATCTTTGCTCTAGCTGCATAGTTTGGATGGAAAGTTCACCAAATCGACGTAAAAAGTTCCTTCCTGAATGGAGATTTACAAGAAGAAGTCTACATGACTCAACCTGAGGGATATGTTGTACCTAGTCAAGAAGAAAAGGTATGCAGACTCAGGAAATCTCTGTATGGCCTCAAACAGGCACCCCGGGCATGGTACATCAAGATTGATGAGCATCTCGTACAACATGGATTCGTCAGAAATCCATACGATCCCAATCTCTACCTCAAAAAAGCAAGGGGGGGAGATGGTGATTGTTGTAGTTTATGTCGATGATCTAGTCCATCACTGGCAGTTCAGTGAAGATGATTGATGAAATGAAGAAAGATCTTAAGCGATCATTCGACATGACAGATCTCGGGCTTATGCACTACTGTCTTGGACTAGAAGTATGGCAGAAAGAGAATCAGATCTTTGTTTCTTAGATGAAATATACTAAGACAACGCTCGAGAAGTTTAGGATGATGGATTGCACACCAATTGCTACACCTATGGAGAACAGATTACAGTTATCTCGTTCAGATCCATCTCCTGAGGTAAGTGCCACTCTCTATCGGCAGCTGATTGGGAGTCTCATTTACCTGACCTACACTAGGCCAGATATCAGCTTTGCAGTGAGCTATCTATCCAGGTTCATGCAGGAACCCAAAATTTGTCATTGGAAAGAAGCAAAGCACATTTTGAGATATCTCAAAAGATCAGTGGATCTTGGTCTAGAATACAAGAAGAATGAAAACTTCTTCTTGACTAGATATTCGGATTCAGATCATGCAGGTAACATTGATGATAGAAAATCCACTTCCGGATTTGTATTCTTTATGGGATCTTAACCAATATCATGGGGAAGTAAGAAACAACACTTTATTTCTTGCTCTTCCACAGAAGCCGAGTATCATTTTGCAGGAGAAGCTGTCTGTGAAGTGATTTGTCTACATCGCATACTGGAAGGACTTGGAATACCACAGGACAAACCGACCACCATGTATGTTGACAATGAAGGTGTTCTCAAACTTGTTCGCAATCTAGTTTTTCACGAGAGAACAAAGCACATTGAAGTTCAGGTTCATTTCATACGTGAACATGTGTTGAAGCACAACATCCAGCTTCAGTTTTTTCCAACAGCTGAACAACGAGCAGATATTTTCACAAAGTCACTTGCACATGACAAGTTCGAGTTGTTCAGAGTGTTTCTCTCCTCATATCTTCAGACAATGCACAATTAAGGGGGGGGAATGTTAGGATTTAAATATTATTATCCTAATATTAATTATGCATAGTTTAAATTATTTAATTTTATTAATTAAATAATAAATTTTTTATTTGGTTATATGGTTAATCAATCCAATATTTGTCTTTTATTTCATACTGTTATATTTTTGTAAACAATATATTTGTATCTATTCTTTTCCTGCTTCCCAGATGTTATTGGAAGCTTATTCATTTTGGAATTTGGTTGCACCTGTGCAACTTATTCTCCCGGATGTATTTGGCTATGCAATATCTATAAATATTGCAGCCCATTCTTTGTAATTTTTTGGTTGATTGAGATTAATAAAATTATACAGGCTTCCGTCCCTGTTTCTCAATCTACAGAATCCATATTTTTTTTAGCATCGCTTACCAATACAAGATACACAAAAAAATTGGTAAAATGTAGACACCAAATTTAGGTCATACTCCCCTTGGCTCCCTTTTATAAATTAACGCAATGTGTTCACCTAATCATGACCCCTTTACCCTACATTCGTATTAATTTAATTACTTATAATTGAATTAATGTTTATCCTCACATTATTAATTAATTTAATAAATTTAACTAAGTTAATTTACACATCACTGAAACACCTCACCCTGGACCCATTCCAGGTAAGTTAACTCAAAATGATTGAATCATCACTCAAAGTGTTGAGTTGCCACTTAACCTAACTAACTAAGACTTCTTCCTAAAACTTAATTGGACTTCTTCTCTGACCTTCCTTCCTTATCTCACGTGAACTCCACTTCCCTAAGCAGACTTAATCAGTATCATGCCAAAAATAGTAAAGATCTACCTATTTTTGGTAAACCTAGACTTTCCCACCCTAACTGATGCCAGTCACCTTAACCACCATTAGTTATCATATATACACTTTTGCAATTCTTTACCTATGTTGGTCATCAATTATTGGAGCTTTATTTCATTCAAGTGTGAATCCTCAAGCCCTCTTGCATCTAGACGATGAACACATACAACCACTGTGCAAGACATGCATTCGGTTCATCTTTCCAAAGCATTAGAAAAGTCACAAAAGTATAGAGGTTGTATTGCCACAGCATTGGACAAAAAATATCTTCAGATAAACTAACATCTTCCTCCACCTCCCAAGATCTGTAAGACATCAAGTAAGTATTGTGATCCTAATAATTTTTCTTATTCCTTTTGTATATCTCTATTTTATTTCCATAGTTTATTTCCTTTGTTTCCTTTACATTACCTTCCTCCCATTAACCCACTATTCAACCATCCCAAGACTTTTCACTATTCTAAACCTCCTTCTTAGTATGCCTGAGTCTTCTCAGCCATATTACAACCCAAACCATACTACCCTCACTCATTGTGAAATCATAGAGAGCCTAAAAATCTCTATTTAATAATTTATTATCAAATTTCCCCTACTGACATCGGCCACCTTAATCATGGTCTGTCTCCCCTCTCTATTGGCATCGGTCATCAGACCGATATCGGTCACTGTGTTTTCTGATAACCTTCACCAATATACCTCTAACATCACCTAAATTCCACATAGAACCTACCAGATACCTTTGTGACCTTACCTAACACCTATGTGACCTGCCCCAACCAGAAACATACCTAGTTTGATGCTAGATTAGTTTAGATTTTAATAATTTGTTTAATCTATCTTATTGATAACATTTTGAGATACCTAAATCAAAGTGTTAGCAATAAGACCTTTATTTCTAGTATTTAATTTCATTAATTGGATAAAAACATAGGATTGACATCCATTCGAGGAAGCATCATGCTTCATGGATATAGCCTTGATAGGTAGTTCTCTGACTTTTGCTATTTAATATCATTTAGTGGTCTTTCTTTGTACCTATAGGTAGTCCTTCCTAGATAACAGGATTTTTCTACGATCAGCTCAGATAATGTTAGTAACACATGTATTCAAACTTCAACCAACATAATCACAGGTATTCGTCCTTGACCATTACCTTATTTGTTTTATCGCACAACTCGGTGAAACACCTACAATGGGAGTGTCGAGATAAGGGAATTAGAAGCGATTTCAATTATTTTTTAGAGAATAACTCAGATAGATTAAAATATCATTAAATATGATATTTGTGTATATAATGAAATATTTAATTAAATAAATAAGAATGTAGTGATATATTATGAATGGGATCAAATAATTAAGTGAAGTTGGGGGAGTGTAATTTTTCAGTGTCTACACATCCCTCAGAAGGATGATGAAAATGGGAAATTAGAGGAAAGCATGTCAAACACTTCAATGCACACTGAGGATGTAGAAGAGCCTAAGGAAGACGAATTAAAAATTGATGCAGAGGAGTTGAAGGATAAGGATATAGATAGTGGTGTTATGGATACAGAGGTAAATGTTGACCAATTTTTCTCCTTAGGAAAAATTAATCAAACATGACCCTGCACAGAAGAAAATTGAAGATTTGGTTCAGTCATATGAGTCCACATTTCAAAACTAGAAATCAGATTACAAACAAGCTCAGAAATGGCAACCTAGAATGTTTCAACACTAAGAAAATAAGCAGACTCGTGGAAAGCACTACGTGTCAGCTCAGCACAATTCCAAGAGTGATAGGGAATACTGAAACTCAAAACCCCACGGGACTTCCACGTGGAGTAAAAAATGAGGGACTCGCTAAGGAAGCACATATAATTTGTTTGCTTGAGGCCCAAATCGGTTAAGTATAAAAGGACTGGCGAAAGGATATTACTGTCATCTCAGCGGAACTTTAGAGGTGAAATACAAAGTGGGTCTCTAAATGTGCATAAGCCCACCATGTCAACATAGCCTGAAAGTTGAACCAGATGTTGAAAAGTCTAAGGACCAGTGGAGGCCTCCACATGTCTCATCGCCACACCCTCAAAGGTCAAATCTAAAGGTAGTCCCCAAACAAGTGCCAACCCACCACGTAGTCAGAGATTGAGAAAGGAAAAAGGCCCAAGTTGGCTAAGTACAAAATGTCAGTGGAGGCCTCCATGTGCCTCATCGGCACAATTTCAAAGGTGTAACCCAAAGAGAGACCCTGAACTAGCATAGGCCCTCCACATGTCCCAAGTCTGAAAAAGGGGACACTAGCCATTGAAAACTCCAAAAGCCTGCAGAAGCCTCCACACGTCAACTTGACACAAGTTCAAAGATCAAATTCAGAGGCAAGTCCAAAAAAATATAAATCCTTCCATGTTTCTAGGGTTAGACATAATTTTTTCATTAGTCAAGGGGGTGACTTAGCCAAAACACAAAGAAACAGAGCAGGCCCATGGGCGAGACCAAATATCCAACCATTGTAACTTCAAGAGCGAGAAAGGGGAAGAGAAATCTTAAGAATGTATGGAGCTCCATAAAGACCTCGAACAGGTAAACTCCAAACCTAAAGGAGTTTGGAAAAGATTTGGCGAATCATGTAGCCTGCCAAGATTTTTAAATGCTTGGATCTTGAAAGGATTGTGAGAGCCCATGTTGAGCACCCAACCATGACTTTCAGATGACCTCAACTATGACTAGAGTAAATACATGCCACCATTCTTGAGGATGTCACACTCCTCACCTAACACCATAATGAGGTATTTCTTGCCCAACAGAAAATGATAATGGAGGTGTGGGTTGTGTCCTAAGACCCGTTAATTTCATAGGTGGATTCAATGCATCTTTGGAGTGGTTGAACAGGAGTCTAGATTTCTTCTCCCCTTCTCTATATTCTTCCTATATATTGTAAGGATGTACATTTTTCTAAGGGTCAGACATTTCTACTTTGCACCCTCCCTTCTTCTCTTTCCCATAAGTGGATTTTTGGAGTCTAAGCCTCTCATTCAAATTGTAATGAAAGTTTGTGCCACTTGACCATTATAATGCATTGTATCAACTTTTGGAGCAATAATGCATGTTTTTGGATGATTTGCAACCCTCTATTACATTCATTGTCTCCTTTTTGATCCCTCATTATAGTCCTAGTTATTTGTTCATGGTGATAGTATTGCATTTTTATGGTTTGTGTTTATAGCAAAGCAAGTGTTTCAGCATTCCTTTGGTGCATCACCCTTGTTAGTTTAGGTTTTATTTTCTTGTATCTTCCTAACCTTGTATCCTTTGTGGGCTAGAGTAGGTTTTAGAGTAGATCCTCTATAATATGAACATGTGCACCTGAACAGAGGAATAAGAACTTGCCTTCATCTGGAGAGCTCTCTTGATTCGCAAAGTCCCACACTTTGAGAGATGCTCCATGTTATGTAATCACATTGAGGTATTAACCCATTGAGTCACAGACTCCAGGGGTTATGTGATTACACATCAACAATTTTGGCATGCCTAGTGGGAGAATAAGTCTTCATTTTATTACAACAATAATTATGTGCACTTGTTGTAAGTTCTCAACTTGTAAGAAGCTCTAAAATTACACATTTGACAACTCCAAAAAAGGGTAGAATCCATTGATTTCAGTAATCCAAGCCTGGTAGAATCATGAGAAGAATACAGAAAAGGTAAAGAACCAAAGAATAGGGGCTATTTTTCTATCTTCATTTATCCCTAGATAGAGCAAGGAGAGGGAGAAGAGCTCCAAGATATCCATCTCCACCAAACATGACATTTTCAACACCTTTGCCTAATAGGCCTTTCATTCAGTCAAATAGAATCCTTCAACCAATTAGGATGGCACAACCTAATCCTTATGTCAACTTTACTGGCAGTATCCTGCTAGCCCTCAATACAAACAATCCAGTTCCAATTGAAGCATTGAAGAATGTTCCATATTTCACTGGAGAGAACAAGACAACTCCAATTGACCACATCTAAGAAATTGCAAATGTCTATGTAATCCATGAAATAACTGAAATGGACATCATTATTAAGTTATTGGCATCCTCCTTTAAACATAAATCCTTGTAATGATTTAGGAGTCTAACGACAGGGTCTATCCAGAATTGGGATCATCTGTGCACATCCCTTCATAAATAATTTGGAGAAAAAGGGGATAATCTATCATTCTTAAAACAACTAACAACCATCAATAGAGCTCCTAATGCGTAGTTAATTGACTTCAAATTCATATTTCAAAGGATGTGGGATAGGATTCTGGTGGCCATGAGACCAATAGTTGAAGGTGTTTTTCTATACTTCCTCAAAGCTTTAAATTTTGATATTCCCATAATGATTCAATCAATGGGAGGTATAACTATACCCGCAACCTTTAATATTACTATTAGAGATGAAAACTGTTTGATTCAAGCTGGTAAGTTAGCACCTAGGCCACCTATGCCTCTATATCTAGAACTAGGAGCTCCTACAACTAGCCAAATTCTAGAGTTGAATCCCATTCCTAACCCTAGGAATCAGAGTAATAATGAGGCTTCTACTTCTTAAAGCACCTCAAGAGAGCTACAAGAGGTTATGAAGCAACTGCAGAACCTAGGAAATGAGCTAGTGACTATCAAGAGACGTCAAGCTCAAACTTCTAGGCCGTATCAACCTCCAAATCAGTATCGAGCTAGACTCCCATACTAGTAAAATAAACCACCAGCTCAGGATGGAAATCAAAATCAAAGCTAAGGACAACCTCAAGTTGTTAGGCCATTCTGACCATATGATCCAAACTTGGCTTTAACATTGAGGGCCTTGGTTCCAACACAAAATAACATGGCTCAAGAATATGACTGGTGTTTCCTATGTAATCAACCTCATAATCAGTCAATGTGTTTTAATGGTGCCTTAATTCAAGCTCTTATGGTAACAATGATGGGTGTTGAACAAGAGATAAACCAAGAAGGAAATAAACAACATGAATCAACTAAGAAAGAAGTACCTCCAAATGAGACCACTCTTGTTAATTGGCAGACTGAATATTTTTGTGGTGTAAACCAAGCCCCTTCTAAAAGTCTAGTGGCCAATACACGGTCCAAGAGAAGGAATATTGGATAAATTCAGTCATCAAATTCAAATGATCCATAAGCCTCTATTTCTCCGCAAGGTGCTAGCAATCAAAATGTAGCTCTTAATGTGAAAGGTTAGCCCAAGCCACTTTCTAGACTGACTCAAGTGCCAGTTGTAACAACCCATGTGCAAGAGAAGAATGTGCAAGGAAAGGGGAAGTAGAGAGATAACTCATCTCCATTCAACATCATTGAGAAAATGAAGAAAACAAATGTAAACATCTCAATGTGGGAGTCACTAGTTATCCTAGGAAAAAGAGACCTATTGTAAGCTGTTATGGTAAACTAGTCAGCATCAAACTAGCCACCCAACCAGTAAGACAAGGTACTTACCAATGCAGCTTAGCAAGGAGCATCAAATCAAGGATGCCATGAAGGTAAAAATTTGAAGTCCCCTCCATTATATATCTCATTAATCATAGGAGATAAGTTGATACATAATTGCATGATTGATTCAAGAGAAAGTAGATCAGTCATGCCAAAACAAATAGCTAACTAGTTATGTCTTCAACACAAATTCATCTCCAAAGGCGTGGTGTAATTGGATGGAACATGAGCAACAACAATTGGAGTAATCAAAGATTTGAGCCTCACATTACATGCATGTCCCAATGTAATGGTACTGTAATATGTATCAGTCATAGACTTTCCACCGCTCTTTGCATTGTGTTTTTCAGGAGACTTCACTACTAAAATTGGGGGCTATTTTTCTATTAATTGGTCACACATGTTGTTCAGAATGAGGTATGGGGCTAAGGCCATAATAAGATCTGAGCTCATGCAAAATTTCACATAGAGCCTCATGTACCAAGTCTGATTAATGTAAATTGTTCATCATTTGATCAAGACGATTACCAAAGCACCTATGAGGTAGATACCAAGGTCAGAAGTATTCTAGAATTGACTCTCGATGAATGGGAAAACAAAAGGCATGCTTTTGACCCTTACAAAGAAATGGAAGAATCTAAGCTAGGAGTCTATTGTTTGCATGAAGAGAATCAACCACTTTCTAGCATCACCAAGCCAAACCACAAGGATGATAATGAAGTATGGAAATTATTTTTTGATGGCTCAAGGAGTAGACAAGGCGCAGCAGGAGGAGCTATGCTCATTTTTCCACAAGGTATGAAATATTACTCAACTTTCCATTTCTAGTTTTCTTTCTCAAATAAAAAAGCTGAGTATGAAGCCTTAATCCATGGATTACATTGGGGAAGCAAGAGAGGCATTAAAAATTTACAAGTATTTGGTAATAGTGAGATAATTGTGAATCAAGTCAGAGGAGAAAATTCCGTAGAGAATGACCTACTCAAGAGCTACAAGAACAGGGTATGAGACCTAATTACAGACCTTGAAGATTTCAACATTGTGTCTATACCCTGTAAAAATAATGAAGCTACATATAGGCTTACAGCAATTGGAGAAACATTTAATGTGGTTCACAATATCAAAAGAGGTAAAAGACAACCACATATCCATGTGATTGTAAGGCCAATAGTTCCAGAAAATAACACAAGCTGGCAGGTGTTTTAAAATGATCAAGATATCATAAATTTAATGCAAGAAGAAGCTAGATTCTTAGCCAAGAATCAAGATAAATTAGAGCATTAGTACGGGGATCAAGTAGTACAGCTACAGACCAACAAGCTTCCTAGAGGTTTGGTGACACTAGAGTCAATATTCAATCCTAATGACTAGTTTCATAAAGATAAAGTAAACATTAAGGTCAAGGGAGATGATTCAAAACCTATTTTTTTGGGGAAGGAAAGACACTCCAAATTGTCAAGGTGACCACTAAGCAAGAGAGATATGAATTCATACAATTTTGCCAAGAATTTCCAAATTTTTTCTCCTAGAGCTATGAAGACCTGCAAGGATTCAATCCAAACTTGGCACAACATACAATAGAACTAGATCCAAAGGCTAAGCCCATCAGGTAGAAACAAAGACTATTCAACCCACATATTGAGCCTCTAATGAAGAAAGAGATGAACAAACTGTTAGAGGGAAGCATCATATTCCTAATCAAACATTCAAGCTGGGTTCAAACTTGGTACTGGTCAGGAAGAAGAATGGAGAAATTTGGCTGTGCGTGGACTTTCGAGACTTGAATAGAGCATCTCTCAAAGACCACTACCAACTCCCTTAAATGGAACAAATCTTACAAGTAGTATCTAGATCAGAAATATTTTCTCTCTTGGATGGATACTAAGGATATAATTAAATAATGCTGAAAGAAGATGACCAGTTCAAGATGGATTTCACCACTAAGTGGGGCACCTATGCCTACAAGAAGATTTCATTTGGATTTTCTAACATTGGGGCCACCTTCTAGAGGGTGATGGACATGACATTCAAGGGGTTGATCAACAAAATAGTGCTGATATATCTTAACGATATCAGTGTGTTCTCCAAAAATGTAGCGAATCACCTTTTCCATCTAAGATAGGTATTTCAGAGATGTAGGAGATTTAGGGTATCATTGAATCCTAAAAAAAGCACTTTCCTAGATAAAAAAGGTAAACTCCTAGGAAATATTGTGTCAAAGGAAGGATTTACAATTGACCCAGAAAGAATTGAAGTAATTTGAACATTTCCCTCGCCAAGTCATAAGAAGGATCTTTAGAGTTTTCTAGGAAGAATCAATTTTGTCCACAGGTTTGTGCCAAATTTTGCTACTCTTGTGAAGTTAATAACACTGATGTTGAAGAAGAGTGTGGCATTTAGGTGGACATATGAGGGAAAGGAAAGTTTTTAAGCCATCAAAGAATCCATATCCCAAGCTCCAACTCTCATCAATCCAGAATTATCCAAGAACTTCATGCTTTATGCCCTTGGTGGTGCGGACACAATTTCTGCAATCCTAGTGCAACAAAACAAGGGGGGATCTAAACAACCAGTTGCCTTCTTCAGTCAAGGATTGAAGTACTATGAAGTGAGGTACTCCTTCATCAAGAAACATGTCCTTACAGTGATTAGGATCTTTAAAAAGTTCAAACACCTAGTCTCAAACAATAGGATCCAGCGATTAGTTTCTCATACGGGAGTCAGGGACTTCCTTTTGAACAAGGATGTGAATGAAAAATGTACGGGATGGATCACTCATGTCATGGAGTATGACATTGAAATTAAGGTCACTAATTTGGTGTATGGAAAGGGACTATGTGAATAGCTATCCTCGAGTCAATAGGTTGATGCAAGTAATGAAAATGAAGTTTTTTTGGTACTACAAGATGGTCAAGAAAAAGTAAAGGATAATTTTCCTATCCCTTTTTGGACGTAAAATATGATACACTTTCTACAAATAGGCCTATGCCCTCCAAAAATGAGAAAATCAAAGAAGAGATACTTCAGATTTCAAGTTATTCCATATGTGCTTGTTAATGGTGTTTTGTTCGATAAAGACATCAATTATGTTCTACTAAGATGCATTGGAACAAGTCAAATTGAGAATTTGTTGCAAGAGTTCCATGATGGAGCAGCCAGAGGTCATTTTTCTCCATAGGGAATGGCTCTCAAGATAATGAAGGCAGGTTACTATTAGGCCACAATGTTCAGTGATTATTACACTTGGATCAATAAGTGTAAAAAAAGTGCATTCTTCACAGGCAAGGAAAGGTTAGCAACACTTCCATTGCACCCAATTTCATTCTACCAACCATTCATGCAATGGGGATTGGACTTCATTAGGGTCATCAATCCAAACATAAGCCAAGGCCACAAGTGGATGCTCACAGCAACAGACTATTTCACCAAGTGGACTGAGGCGGTAGCACTCAAATAATCAAATGAGTCTAGCATACTATAATTTTATGAAGGGATACTGACTAGGTTCAGAGTACCGGCCACTATCATATCATACAATGCCTTGGCATTCCTAGGCTCCAAGATCATAGAATGGTTTGTTAATAATGGGATCTACTTGAGAACCTCTTTGAATTATTACCCATAGGGTAATGGGAAGGTAGAGTCCACAAACAAGAATTTTCTAAGAATCGTCAGAAGGACTCTAGATGAAAATCAAAGGATATGGCATAAAAAGCTAAAATCAACATTATGGTCTGACAGGATCACACCAAAGATATCTACATGTAATTCCCCTTACAAGATGATCTATGGGAAGGAGGTAATGTTGCCTATATCATTAGAGATTCCCGCATTGGAACTCATGAAACTGTTGGAATTATCTGAGTTTAAACCAATGGAGGTTAGGTATGTAGAGCTGATAGAATTGAAATAAATTAGAGAACATTCAGTTCAAACGATAGAAAAGGACCAAACCTTTGTCAAAAGGTGGTTTGATAAGAAAGCAAGAGCAAGAACCTTTTAGGAAGGGGACCTAGTCCTGAAGTGGGATGCAGATAAGGTAAATCCAGGGAGGCATTCTAAATTTGATGTTATTTGGAGTTGACCCTACATGGTCACAGGATGTAAGAGTAGCAATGCCTTTAAATTGTCTACGTTGGATGGAGAGGAGCTTCTGATTCTAGTTAACAGGATCTATCTTAAACATTGTTACTGAAAATAAAAGGTTTCACCATTGTAAATATTAGCCTAATATTTTAATTCTTCTAAGTCCATATGCACATTGTCTTATTATAGTGTAGGTTTCAATTTCCGTAAGTGCTTTGGCACACGTCTCATTTCTCCTAGGTTGAATCATTGTGTAGTTCAGTGTGCCTCTAAAAATGAATGTGTGCCTATAGTCAATTTCTAGAAGTAGGTTAAGGGCCAACAAGTCGCAAGCAGTCGGGCTCAAGGTTTCAAAACAAGAGTAGTACCAGGATATCAATTCATGACTCCATGCCCAACGAATACTTCAAGGAAACTGATCTTTTCACCTAACAGGCAGGTGACCCCATGAGTTACCAAATTGTTGACCAATTTTTCCCCTTAGGATAAATTAATCAAATATGACCCTTCACAGAAGAAAATTGAAGAGTCGGTTTAGTCATGCAAGTCCACATTTCAAAACTAGCAATCAGGTTACAAACAGGCTCGGCAATGGCAACCCGAAATGATTCAACCCTAATTAAAGCAATGGATTCGTGGAAAGCACTATATGTTAGCTCAAAAAAATTCCAAAAGTGAGAGGGAACATTGAAACTCAAAACCCCATGGGACTTCCACGTGGAGTCAACATTGAGGGACCCGCCAAGGAAGCACATATAATTTGTTCACTCAAGGCCCAAATTGGTTAAGTATAAAATGACTAGTGGAAGGAGATGGATGTTAGCTCAGTGCAACTTTAGAGGTGAAATACAAAGAGGGTATCCAAATGTGTGTAATCCCACCACATTGTTATAGACCAAAAGTTGAATTGGATCTTGAAAATTTTAAGGACCGGTGAAGGCCTCCACGTGTCTCATCAGTGCACCCTCAAGGGTTGAATCCAAAGGCAATCCCCAAATGAGTGCCAGACCACCACATAGTTAGGGACTGAGAAAGGGAGAAAGACTAAATTTGCTAAGTACAAAAGGTCAGCAGAGGCCTCCATGTGCCTCATCGGTGTAATTTCAAAGGTGCAGCCCAAATAAAGACCCTGAACTAGCACTAGCCCTCCACGTGTCCCAAGTCAAAAAATGGGACACCGGCCATTGAAAAGTCCAAAATCCTATAGAAGCCTCCATGCATTAGCTCAGTGGAACTTCAAATATTGACTCTGGAAGCAAGTCCCAAAAAAATCACAAGCCCTCCACGTGTCTAGGGTTAGACATAGTTGCTTCGCCAGTCAGGGGGGAACATAGCCAAAAACACAAAAAAATAGAGTAGGCCCATGGGTGAGACCAAGTATCCAACCATCGTAACTTCAAGAGTGAAGAAGGGGTAGAAAAATCTTAAGAACATGTAGGGCCCCATGAAGATCTTGCATGGGTAAAATCCAACCCAAAGCAGTTTCGAAACTATTTGGTGAATCATGTAGCCTGCCAAGATTTTTAAATGGTTAGATCTTGAAAGGATTGTGAGAGCCTATGTTGAGTGCCCAAACCTGAATTTCAGACAACCTTGACTATGACTGGAGTAAGTACAGGCCACCATTCTTGAGTCTATCATGTTCCTCACCCACAACTGTAATGAGGTATTTCTTTCCCAATAATAAACAACAATGGAGGTGTGGGTTGTGTCATGAAATCCGTTAATTTTATAGGTGGATTCAATGCATCTCTGGGGTGGTTGAATAGGAGTCTGGATTTCTTCTCCCCTTCTCTCTATTCTTCCTACATATTCTAAGGAGGTGCATTTTCCTAAGGGTTGGACATTTCTACTCTGTACCCTCCCTTATTTTCTTAGCTGTAAGTGGATTTGTGGAGTCCAAGCCTCCCATTCAAATCATAAATCAATTTTGTGCCTCTTGGCCATTATAATGCACTGTATCACCTTTTGGAGTGATAATGCATATCTTTGGATGATTTTAAACCCTCTCTTACATTCATTGTCTCCTTTCTGATCTTTCATTACAGTCCTGATTATTTGTGCATGGTGATAGTATTGTATTTTTATGGTTTATGTTTATAGCAAAGCGAGTGTTTCAACATTCCTTTGGTGCATCACCCTTATTAGTTTAGGTTTTATTTTCTTTCATCTTCTTTACCCTGTCTCCTTAGTAGGATAGAGTAGGTTTTAGAGTAGATCCTCTACAATATGAACATGTGCACCTAAATAGAGGAATAGGAACTGGTCTTCATCCGGAGAGCTCTCTTGATTCATAAAGTCCCACACTTTGAGAGATGTTCCATGTTATGCAATAAAACTGAGGTCTTAACCCATCAAGTCACGAACTATAGGGGTGTTGTGATTACGTATCAACATTAAATATAGATAAGGGTGAGCCATCAGACATGCCTAATACCACACAAATAGGTGAGGGGGGCGTGTTGGATTTGGGCGTGCACATGCCAAAAGAGAAGAACTCTAGGAAAAATAATGAGGGAGATACATACAAGACTCCATAAGCTGGGTATGTTGATTCCCTAATGAATATCATACCCATGAGGTTATAAATAACTTTGGAACCAAAGGAGCTTTATGCTTTGGAGATAATGGATTCGGAGATGGAAATAATGCACACACGGAAGAAGTTATCACGGAGAATGCATAATCATATGGATGAGCTTGAATTTTATGTATATGAAGAGTCATGTTTCTTATGCATAATGAATAAATAACCACATTTGTTTTGTGTGCCTATCAAGCCCACTATGATATTAGACGAACAGGTGAGTAACGCATTAACAAAGGTATCTACGGAAGTTGTATCTAGAAACATAGAAAAAACAACTACCTGGGAACTATTGGATAATAAGAAGGAAACAAATACTAAGATCAAGTGCCTAATAGATGAAAATGATATTGATGAGGTGATGATGCGTTTGGTACTTAGTATGGTAGAATAAATTGGTGACGCGATTTTGAGAAAGAGGCCAGATTTGGAGGATAAATTCACACCGAAATTTCCATCTGCTTTGAATTATTTACACACTTTATTTTATATGGTATTGGATTAGGTACCCATGTGCATGCCAAGACCAAAGGATGTTGCAACATAGACATAGAAGGCTAGGGAAACTATTACGCACAAAACTACAAGTTATGAATCTATAATGCAGACATTGAAGGATGAACTGAAGAATGAAAATTTGGCCTTGAATGTGTGTGAACCCTAATGTCATAATAAATACAAGAACTCTTGAAAAGGAGGATGATTTCCTTAAAGAAGTTAAGAATGAGACACTTGGGCATGTGGAGAGGCTCACTTTGATGTTAGAGAAGTGAGATGCACTTGCAGCAGCCCAAGACTAGCACAAGGAGAAGATCAAGGACATTGGAAAATTGATAGTGCCATGGATGAATGTCATGGAGAAGATGGTATCAATCTTGGATAATGTTCTTAGAGTACTAAAAAATGAAGGTAAGAACATGACTCTTGATGCAATGGAAGAAGTACTTGTAGACATTATGGATAACACCAATAAGGTGCTCAGTAATTGGAATGACTTAGAAGCAGAGATCAAAGTAGAATATCTATAATTAATTCTATCTATAGAAGTGTAGGGTACCAAAGTATTCTTTCATTCTTTTTTACATTTATTATTTGTTTCTTTTTCCTTGTTCATGGAGAGCTAAGTTATGATTACCCATTGTTGGGGACGATAATGAAATTATTGTGGGGTAATGTTGGGCTGATGAAATATTTCCTATGTACTGAAGGCGTATAAGGATTAGGCACATGGACATAGGGTCATAGTTGTGCGTGGAAGAATAGTGGAGTAGGGTGTGCACGAGAAAGTGAGAATTAAGGACTTAGTTGTTTTTACTGTAAGGTTAAATATAAATATGGAGTACAAAGCACATTTATTATGAAGAACTGAAGAGCATGCAAAGGATATTTTAGACAAGTGGGAGATTAAGCATCATGCACAATTTTGGGCTATTAATAGGATTATAACTTTAGTTATTATTATATAATCTATTCATAGCGAGCTTGCATGCTTTTGTAATTGTCTTATAGTGGAGCATGGATATTCTTATCACACAACCTATTTTGAGGATGCATAGGTGGTGAAAGGAAATTCCCCACCCCTATATATATGTATTAATTTTCACGGTTTAGATGATCCATACTTTGTTATAGTTATGTTGTTAATTTATGGGCACGCATGACTTATGGTGACAATATTATGTATGTATGAAGCTTATATGTTTTAAAACAACTAATATGATGGATCTTTGTGGCTAGATATTGATTGTTGACACATCTATTACTAGTTCATGTATGGTAAACTCGATCTTGATTCTTGTATAAGTACATATTGCACATGGTTAAGATCTAGATCTATTTTATGTTATGCAATATACTTGATTATTTGTTATGGATCAAGAATATTTGTATTTTTATGCTAACTTATTGACAAAGATGCCATAAAATAGAAATATGGTACCCTTGTGTGCTTTGGGTGAGTGCTCATTTTTGGCTGAGTGATGTTCTAGCACACCATGAGTTGTTGGTGAAATAATAAGACTACAACAATCAGTCATGTATTCACAAAAATGTAATTCATCAAGAGAATCATCAACATATAAAGAATTAGTCGGAGTACTAACATGATATTTATCATTGCAATCATTGGAGACAATTTTAGAAATAGGAGTAAGAGATATAAATTTACTTTCAATTTGACTATTAACGGAAACATCATCATGCACATGTACATTTGTAACCAAAGGAGCATATTTATTGACATATATACAAGAAAAAATATCCCTGAACAATGGATCTTTATTAACATTATCATATGTTACTATAGGAGAGAAAAAGGTACAACAACATGGGTGGCTATGGAAGAGGATGGTGAACATGCATCATAGCTTTGGTCATTAGAGAACATGTAAATATGAGGGGTGTCAAGGCCAAGAGGAATGGTGTATTGGAAAGAAAAAAGCTTTTGGAGGGTTTCTAAATCACATTGAGCATTGTTAAAATCACAAATAGGTTACACACTCACATCATTCATATCCTACTTGGGAAAAGAGAAACTCTTTTTAGCCATTAGGTTTATTGGGATCCTAAGGCAAGAGATTCAAACAAGACAGGGCTTCACTAAATGATTTAATAAAAACTTAATAAAATTTAATTTCAAAGTAACTAATATAAAATACAATAAAGTACAAATGCTATGCAGTCTAATGATGTAATATTACAAGAAAATAAGAGGGATAGAAGACTTACCTAATTTACACTTAATCTGGAACATATTTGAGATGGTACAACTAATGAACAAGTTGGGAAGAGTACTGAAATGCTTGATATTAATTCTACATTTCACAAACAAAGCTGGACATGGGCGCCTAGGTTAGGGAAATAGCATATGTGTTCCAGAGACCTCTTCTGGGTATTGATGACTTTGTAAATGCTTAAAAAAATTATTTTTCCCACGTTGCTAATGTTTTTCAATTACTCTCTGTTGATCACTTGATATTCACACATTCATCATCGAGGGTACCTGTAACCTCCAAAACAACCCTAACTACCTGCAAACAAACACATCAAATTATAATGAAATATGCAATATGTGTAGTCAAAATGACCTCGAAGACCACCCAAAGAGTGAACTTATGACTGAGTGTTGCACTACATTCTAGACTTTGTGTAGTTATTTGTTCTTGTGTGTGAAATTATTTCTTTAGGTTTCCCTAGTGCCAATAATGCAAAGATATCAGGCTATAGATATCTTTGATGCAAATGTGTGAGATGAAATTCCACACTTTTCCTTCCTATACAGTGTATGTAGAGTATGTAGTCCAAAAATGTAGTCCCTTTGATAGTAATGATAATATGTAGGTGTAATTTCCCCTTAGAATTTCCATCCAAAATAATAGAGTTTATTTTATGTATATATATGGATCTCTTGTTTTAATTTCTACACTAGTTACATGACATTCTAAATATGACTTCGGGATAAGAATAAGAAAACTATAAAGGATGACAAAAAAATTGAAAAATGTAAATAAGAACAAAGTTGACAGAAGCACCCAGAATGGATATGAGCACATGAGCACTGATGTCCTGGAATAAATGATGATAGATATGTACCAACAGATAGACATGGATCCCTGTGACCTAACCAAAACTAGGTACATAATTGACCGATGTGAGAGAGAAAGACCATAGAAATTATGAAAGCAAGTAGATGGACACAGAAGTGTGTAACTAGTGAATACTTTTCTCGGTTAAGATCCATGCATATAACAACATACTTGATGGAATAGTAAAATAGTAATATGTGCATGATTTTATGTCTACACATTATACATCACTAAGAAAAACACCAAAACTTAGTGAAGTAATAAGAAAACTCAGAGTGTCCCACCGGGCATAGCAAATCTGTTATCACAAAAAGTTATCACCCTTTGCATTTTTCATGGAAAAATAACTAAAGTCTTGTGCAATATGGATTTGTCTTCAAGTGTGGTACCTTGGAAGTAAAATAAATCTCTAGATGAGGCTAGTCCCCATACCTATTCCTAATGCTAAATTATTCCTACATTTGAAAATACAACTATCTAATCCTAATCTAAGCATTCATAGGGACCATGGAGAGAGGGAAATGCATGAGAATTAAAATACTAAGCTGGATAGAGGTGATCAAATAAAATAAAATATGGAAATACACTCTCAATGAGGTAAAATGGAGGGAATATGGGAAGAAAATGAAGGAGGAGAGGAGAAATGGATATTCCACAGACCAAAACAAAACTTGATCTTCCCTTTTCACACAATACACAACAAATTTAGAACCTAGAAAGGAGATAAGGCATGCAGAAAACACCATATCATTATAACAGAGAGGAAAGGTTGCAAATAAAAAAAAATCATGGTAGAGAAATAACGGTAGAACAATATTTTATTTCTTGTAGTATGCATAAACCACCTTTTTATAGTCCAACTCCAAGACCTAAAACTCAAAAATACTTCTACAATCACTTTCACATTATGCACATGTAATATGAGAGGGCCCAAACTTTTCAAATGTGCATAACTTTCCAATATATAGAAAATAGGAGAGAGATAGCAGGGGAAAGAGAGTGAAATTAAGACATTTGGCTTCAACCATAAACTGATTAAGAAAATATTGAAATAAATAAATGATAAATCTAAATATGTAACAGTGCAATGATATAAAAAATGAAGTACATATTTGGAAAAAGAAAATATGTAATTTACACTCAAAATCTTAGTTGCAAATGAGGAGATAAAATGACTTAGTTGATTTGCAGTGATGATGAAGTTGAGCCAAGCTATAAAATTGATGGATTAAGGACTCAGAGCATCTTAAATGAACCTATAAAAATGTAGGAGTGTCATAATTTCAAGGACTAGGGATCCTATGTAGTTTTTATGGTTCCTAGGCTATCAGAGACCTTCTTTGGGTGCCTATGACTGCTTGGAAGCTGTCAAACTCAGTTTTACAGGGTCACAAGATGTTTGTTGGATGTCACCTTTAGTCACTTGTATGTTTTTGCACTTCATTTTTATTCATATAAAACCTACAATAAGAAATAAGAATTTGTAAAACCCCAAAACACATCAAATACTAACAAGAAAAAAGATACAAATTAGGATTTGGAATGATGTCAATGGTGTAGACACCAAAATTAGGTATCTATACCCTCATTGCCAACATACACGTATTTTATTCTATTCATCCCCCTTATTTAATCAAATTACCTCTTAATTAATTCATCCCCCTTAATTGATTAAATTCCCATCACCTTTCAGTCCTATTTAGTTAACATCAATTAATTAATTAATAAATCATGCCCTAGCACGCTTTCCATATTGGAATGCTTTTATTGTAAATCTACACCTATGCTTTTCCCTATGCTTTTTCCAACCTATCTACATATCCAACTAATCTAAACCTCATCCCTAAACAACCCCTTCCCACCTAATGATTTAAAGAATTCAACCAACTCCAAATAGACAAGAAACCACACCAAAGGCAAGAAAATCCTCCAATTGAGAAAACTTTACCTGTGATTGGTAGCAACCCAATGCAGTTGTTGTCAAACCTATAAAGATAAGCACTTTCTTTCCATTAATCATTGAATAAAATCAAAAATCTAGTAGCTCTCTTCCAATCTACAGACAATCCTTTGTGGCTAAAATATCTAGAAACCGTTACAGACCTCTTAGATCTCCTTGCAGCATGAATGTATCAATCGTAATCAGCGTTTTGTGAGATTGTCACTATTTTAATTTTATTTAATAATTTTTTTTATATTATCTTGGTATTTTGTGTATTTAATATTTTTTAGGTTTAAAACATCAGCAGCAGATCTCGCAGCTTCTTCATCTATATATTTCTGCAAATCTTTACTTATAGGTTACTCATTTAGCTTTCCTTTCATCATCCTTATCCTTCTCTATCACAGTTGCCATCAACCCTGATAGGTCACCATCGAATCGGATTTAGTAGTCCTTACTTTATATTCCAAATCCATCCTCAACCCCTGCATGTGCCTAGCCTTTGTTCAAGTTTGTTAAAATATCATCCAATCTCTCTACCACAGAAAAATCAATTTGTTGATACCCTAGTCATTGTCGACCAGGGTATTTGTTTCAATCCCTCTCTTTAATCCTTGTTTTTTGTTGTTTTCTTGGTCTCTATTTGTTAGTGAGAAAATTTGTCGAGGAAAAATTGGTGGATTTTTTACCAACGTTCTGGTAGTTTAATTCCATCTACTTAAACAATACAGTTGGTGTATATGCATGTGCAGGTGAAGTGAGTTTTCTCCTAGTCGTCCTTGTAGATGGGGATCCAATAGGGGCACTCTACTAACCCTGCGGAAAAGATAGAAATATATTTCTAGGGAAGACTTTGTTTTAAGAGAAGGAAAGGGTAGTGAGAAAAGATGTAGGAGAACTAATGTTATAGGTAGAAAATAAGATTCCTACACACACTAGTTAGAATTTTCATCACATGCACTAAAATTAAGAGGAAACAACTCTACAAGTAGAAATAAGACTAAACAAAATTCTTGATCACCAAGTATAAAGAAATCCCTTAGTCAAATAAAGTTAGAAACTCCTTATTGTATTAATTTCTCAAACAAAAGTTGTACATAGTGGAGAAATGGAGGAAATTGAGAATGGGGGAATTGAAGAATTTAGCTATCTCCTTTGTTCTCTTAATGCACTCTTGAGTATACAAGATCAATCACAAACCCCTTGAAATGGGAATGGATTTACAATTTATAGGAAGAGAAATGAATTTTAACATACTACCTAATGACTCTTCATATGTCTTGACATGACTTAAGACTCTTCACCTTGCTAGGAAAAAATTAAGTCCATTTTTATAGCATTAAGGTGACTTATTACATTGGAAACATTAAGAGATATAAAAATGTGCAACGCCAACACAAGATTAGAATATTGAGGAGAGATAAATTTGGGGGAGAGAAGAGAGAGAGAGATAGAGAGAGATAGAGAGAGATCAAAAAGGATAAGAAGGAAGAATGATTTCGATGATGAAAGATTCCACATCTGATAAAGCCCACTAATCCTTCTCGATGACTCGATGAATCACTCCAATATGATGAAATATGAATCTCTAAACTCTTGCACACACTAAGATGTGAAAACCATGAACTAAGTTTTTAAAAACAATGTCGAATGACTCATTAGGTTGTCATGAGTATTACTCATGAAGATCGCCCTCTGAAGGGACTGGATCCTTGAAACGAATCTTGTCCTAACTCCCTAAAACATTGTCACACTACTTGGCTGATTTTGATATGATCTTAATGAAGCATCTTATGAATGATCTAATGGTGTCGATGGTGAATTAAACCTCCCGCATACAAATTAAATCATGAAATGAGTGTCGAAAGACATTGTTGACATCCTCAGTATCACCTACTCCCCATAGTATGATGATAGAGAATCCACTTTTTTCTCTCTTACTTAGAAGAAAAATGTTGTGCCAACTTCTCCCCTATCCATTTATGCTTCATGATTTCTTTAAAAAAACAACTTACAATTTTTAGTAAGTGTGCAAAATCAACTGCCTCGAACCTCAACTAGATGTTGCTACTTGAATTTTCCTTTCTCCCCGTATTTCTCTCACCTTCTAGATCAAATTTCTATTTTTGGCAGGTGCTCATGGGACCACTTACTATTTTTAGTAAGTGTCAAAGTTGTACCAATATGCCCATTGTGATGAAATTTTAACTGTAGTGCATCCTTTTTTTTAGTGTCTCCTTCGTAGGTTCTTTTATTGATGAATTTCCCAAAATAGTAGTCCTCTATGTAGAAGACATGCTATTTTTAGAAAGTGTGATTTTGGAGGTCAGATTGATGCAAAACAAAGTTTTCCGATATGGGTTTTTTCCCAATATGTCTCCTTTTACATTTTGTGCTTACTCAATCAATAGTTTAGGATATTTTAAACTTTTAAATTTTTGACCTGACAGTGCTTCTCGACACAGATCCATTGATGGACCTCGAAAATTGTAGGTCTAGTTTTATCCTCCATTCATGATGAAAATTATTATTTTTATATTGTTTTTCTTTTCTTATCGCATCGGTGAAATTTCTCCTTGATCCGGTTGTCGGTTTGACGAGAAACTGAGCTATTTCTCCCATTGTGAAAAGAAATGGATTTCTTTGCTGTGAACATTCTATGCCATGGAAGGTGGGTTTGAGATCTCTTCAAATTTCTATTTCACTGCCATGAAGGATTTCGTTGTTTTTTCTTCTTTTTTCTTCTTTTTTCTCTTTGGTATGGTCAATTTTTCTTCTGGGACCTATGTATCATCATGGAATATAGAGTTTAATTTCTTTTAGGGAGCTGTTTTGAGCTTAAATAATGGTGGGAGGTGATGGGAAGTATGAAAGGAAATTACAGAGCAAGTTGTGCACGGAAAGGTTAGATGTTAGAAGCGGGAAGCAGGAGGGGTTTTGAAAATTTGAAATAAAGCACAGATGGGAGTGAGGAGAAATTTCATGTCCTTGATGTACCTTAAGCATTAAGGGATAGGAGGGACATAAAATTTCACGTGGTTCCTAGTTACGACATGTGGCGGAGATCCAACGAAAAGGGATTTTAGCAAAAAATAGCTTTAAAGCACTTAGGGGCTAGAAGTTGGTCACATGAGGAACCATGAGGATTATTGAAGGGGCTAGTCAAATTTTTTATACCTTGATGTCCCTTAGCACAAAGTTACATGAGGGATGTCAAATTACATGGTGCGCTAGAAGATGACACATGGCACTTGATCCGATGACAAGGGATGAAGGATCCACTAGCTCCCGGGAGTTGAACTGGTGGTCTAAGAGGTCGCATGAGGATCCAGAGGGATTATAAGGGTTGGGAAATTTTTTTGACCTTTATGTCCCTTTTCTTGAGGGATGTAAGGCACATGAAATGGCACAAGGCTTCTGGAGCTGACACGTTTCCTGTTCAAAATTTGACTAACTCCCAAACTCGCTCTAAAGGGCAACTTGAAATGGTGATAAATTGAGTTCCCGATGGAATTTTTTGATGAAATTTTATATGATCATGAATAAAAATCACATTTTTAATTTAATGGTATGGGTATCAGGTATTATTTTCTCTATTTAATCCTTGAAAAAATGGATTTTTGATCTAGCTTGCTAGTTATATAGGGAAAAACAAGTTATAAACATATTGCACCAAGCTATTGTGAAAAATAGGATTTGACCATATTTTAGGGATTAAAATTCCCTTTATGAATATGTATTTTTTTCTCCTAACTCAATCTAGAGATCTTGAAATGACCTTGTAAAGCTCAATGGCCTTTTTCACATGTGCACTGCCTAGTCCTTTGAACCCTGATTTTAGTGAAACTACCCCAAATTCTCTGAATCCTTCTTGAATATTCATAAATAACTTACATGATGTTCCAAGGACTTTTATTCACTTCCATTTCTAGTTTGGCTTCTCTGTTTTGCTCCATGGGGTTGCTCTAGTCCTAGGAAGGCTAGAGATAGCCCTTCCCACAACTTCTTGAAGTTTGCTTTTTTTAAAGAACTCCTATAATCAACTAGGGGTTTTGAATTGACCATCCTAAATCTCCTAGGGGAATGAGTTAACATCAATTAGGAGGTCATTGGACTTCTTGGGTATACTCGGGGTGTCTTGGAAGGGTAAAAATTGAAATGTTTGACATGGGGTATAGTGATCATGCTTAGAAATTGACAATTTCCTTGTTGCACATTTGCATGACAACAATTGGCTCTAGCTTGGGGACATGGCATGGATTGAGCACAGTGAATACATGACATAAAGAATATAGAATCTCAACTTTAGACCGTATGATCCATTGACCAGTTCCTTATCCATTGGGCCTTTTGGAGTCATGTACAACTTACAAGAGAGAGAGAGAGAGAGAGAGAGAGAGAGAGAGAGAGAGAGAGAGAGAGAGAGAGAGAGAGAGAACAAGGAAACACACACACACCAAAAATGATGAAAAAGGAAACACATAACACACACGGAAAGGAAAATAAACACACAATAGAAAGGGAAACACACCTAACAATCACCTATGGTACAAGGTGAGAGACAACCCACTTTCACTGAAGTACTTTTCATTCCTCAAAAGTTACCCCTGAGTGGGCAACACTGAGTGATGTTGTTTTGCAAAGACATTGAATGGTTCCAAAAAGTAGCCTCCTCTTCTTACTAGTTTATGAAATTTTGGTGCTTTCATGATTGTATTTGTTTTTGTAGGTGTGAGCCCATGTGAGCTTCTTGATGCTCAAGCCTTAACTTGGAAATTCCAATACCTTCGTTCTCTTTGAAATCAGTTTCATAGTGTTGGTTGCATTCCACGTTTATCCACGTAGTTGATTCTTCATTGAGCATCCTACCACAACTCGAGGGCTGATTTTCATTCAAATTCTTGAATATTATGAGAATGTTTTCTTTCCCTGATCTATGCTCATTGACCTCTTCTCCATGAGAAACCTTAGATGCATCCTTCTATCTCTACTCCATTATGAAGTGCTTGAGTATTGAATGGAGGATTATAAGTAACCTCATACTTGTCCTGTATAGCCATGGCATGAGCTAATAGATCAATAATTATCTCAGGGTCTTCTGCACCTTCTTTCTACCACATAGGATTTCTTGCATGGAGATTATCCTTTGTTGCTTCATGTGGTTTGTCTTTGTACGCCTTTAAAGAATCTTCATTTTGAAGCTCTAGGAAACTATCTAGATGGATTAATTCATTTCCCTTAAGCTTATTACATTCTATACTCCTTTCTCAAGGGATCTTCACCTTCAATGCCTCAACACCATCTATTTCATATTTTTCATCATGGAAAGAGTTTTCTTCTTCAAATGGGAAATAAAATACCTCCATTTCATCATTGTATCCATCAACTATTGGCTCAGAAGAGACGTCATATTCCTCATCTTTCTTTATTTCAACATGGCCAACATTCACAGTGGTCAAGGCTTTCAAATCAGATTCATGTTTGTCTTGTAGATTCATGGCTTGCATCAGGAGTTTGAGACTGAGCTTAGGGTGTTCTATTTATTTAGCGGCTCTAATAAGTTCTTGTATAGATAGTTCTTTCAAACCTCTCATGGGCTTATCACAAGTTGGATTTCTCTCCTTCCAGGTGACATGATCAAGGGAGTCTTCATCTTTGAATGGGAACGAGAATATCTCCTCATCACAGATAAACACATATGCTGATTTTTCCATTTGAGATTCACCAAGAAGCATTTCCTCTTCTTCATGGTTTCATCTTCTGGTAATTTGGGGCCGCCCTCTTGTAACTCAAACCTCCTAAATGCTTCTTCAAGGTCCACACCTCTCTCAGGAAGGCATGTCTGGACCTATAAATATGGGAATATCCTCTTCCTCCTCAGTCGTTCATGAAAAGTGATTCATTCACCTGATATCTTGGTACAAGATGTCGGTTCCTAGACTTCTAATATTTTGCACTGTGTACCTCATCTTCTTATCTAGAAACAATTTCTCCATGTCTCCCTTCACTGGTATGGTTGGAGAAGACCAATTCATTTGAATTTTCCCTCCCAAGTCTCAAAAGCTTCGACTTAGCAACATTCCAAATGAAGTTGGAATGTCTACTACAAAAATCATCGCTGAAAATTTCTTATTTGGAAATCTGGCAAGAGCCACCTGTGCATCTTTGACCTTCCCTACAAGTGGTACCTCTTTTGAATCCAGGGAGTAGCAAGAGCCACCAGGTGGAGCCATGGTGAGTTTGATATCCTTAGCAACCTTTATAAGCATCACATTTTTGGAGGCACCAAAATCTATTATGTAGTTGTTCAATACATATTCTCCAATGAGAAGGGAGACATAGAAAGATTCAACCTTATCAGTCTTGGATGCACTCAAAGAAAGCATGTTCTATGAGGGAGGTGTAGGTGGGTTTGGTAGTATTCCTTTAGAACTAGGATCTGTAACATTGGGTGTTAAAATAACACTCCTGATGTATTGAACAAACCTCTTGAATTGTTCGAGGTGAGTCTGTAGATATTCAATTTCAGTAATCTGCACTTCAGCTATGTCTACATATTCTATGAAGTCAAAGGGAGCATATGTGGATAAGGGGAATGAAGGGACTGATTTTAAAGTTGGGGTAGGTTTGGAAGAAAGGTTTGATGCTTGGGGAATGGAGGGAATTTTGAATGGTACATTAGGAACTTTCAAAGTACTATATTTTACAGGAGAGCATTTAGATTTAGAATTGGAAGAGGTAGCACAAGACTTACTTGGAATTTTGGGAGCCTTCTTACTTGTTATAGGATTAGGATTCAACAGTGTGGACTCCATAGATGGTGGGATCAGAGATTGTCGACTTATTATTTTTTTTATGGAGTCACCACAAGAGAATCATCAGTCTTCTTTTTCTTTGCAGCAGTGGAGGAAGAGGATCCTTTCTCAAACTGAGAACATGAGTGAATACCACACATGAGAAACTGGGTGTATCTTCTTTGTCATCATCATCACCTCCTGAATACTCATAGATTTTGATTTGTGTATCATTCTAAAGATCATAAACTTCTTGGAGATCATCTCCTTCACTTTCTTATTCGAGCTCTGCTTCACTTTCCTGAATCCTATAATTTGCGTTCAAGGGTGGGGCCTCAAAGGAAATCCTTCATGGTGTTCCTTATATTTGATTTGTGTTGTTTATTTGATTAGATAATCATTAAAATAATTACTAGTTCAAATATGCCATCTCATTTTACAATTTTTGTAGTGATGGATTATTTCTCTCATCCCCAGTTCATTGGTCCTTTCCCTTTGATGGATTTTTTATCTTTCTAAAGAGGATGAGATCATCATCAAGTTCAATTGCCATCATTTTTCTTCTACAATGTTCCTTGGTTGAAATCTTCATAGGAAAAATCCTACCTATGGTGATTGAGCATTGATGAAGAATCTCTTGACGTTGTTTTCAGATGGTGAATCCTCTTCCAGTATCCTACAAAGAAACCATTCAAAACGAGCCAAAAAGTCTCTCATAGTTTCACCTTATCCTTTCTTCATTTGAACCAACTGCACCATGAGGTCATGACAATCTTCAGTTGATTTAAATATTTCCTCCAAGGAAGTCTTGATGTCGTTTCAAACAATGATGGATCAGGTAGGCAAGAGATAGAACCATTCTATTGATTTTTCTTGGAGAGATTCCATGAACAATCTCATGGAAACATCTTCATGTTTAACTCTGAGAATCCCACATGATGTGGTGAAAGCGGCAATGTCTTCTTCAAGAATTTGTGTGACATCACCTTTAAAATTTCGAAAGTTCTTGTGGGAACTATTGGTAGATCATGAAGACATGGTTCAAGAGTGAGCGGGCCTGTATTTATTCCCCATGGAACAATGGGTTGAGGTCTTTCTACTTCATCCACCATTGTTGTTTCTATTTCTACTCTTTATTCTACAAATTCTTCTTCCTCTGGGAACTCAAAGCTCAATGGTGGTTGAAAAATGGGAGAATTTGAAGGGGGAGTATCAACAGGAGTTTGGATGGGATTTCTAGGTGAACTACTTGAAGACCTAGATGGGGATGAGGCTTGAGAAAAATAGTATGGATTGTCTCTAACTCTTCTTTCTGATTTTCCAAAGCCTCAAAAATGGGGTCAACCATTCCTCAAGATCTATTCAACTTGGTGTATCTCCTTTCAACTAGTTTTTGGAAATTCTTGCAGTGGAAATACAAAAGAACACTGTGGAATATGAAAGGTCATGTGCAAGAATTGATAGTGAATTTTTTGCAATTGATTTCCATGAACTCTTTCTTTTTTTTTCAATATTTGATTTTTTTCAATTTTTTGACCTTGCGGTCGTATTTTGGGTGTAAATGTTGCTAAATATGACCCACGGTGGGCGCACAAAATATTGTTGGTGAGAAAAATTTTTGGGGATAAATTGATGGAATTCTTTTCAATGCTTTAGGAGTCTAAGTCCCTCTACTTAACCAGTGTAGTTTCGTATATGCATGCACGTGAGTAAAAAGTGAATTTTCCTGAGGTGGCCTTCGTGGCTGGGGATCTAACAAGGGCACTCCACTGACCCTGCGGTAAACCTAGAAATATATTTCTAGGGAAGAATTTGTCTAAAGAGCGGGAAAGGGGAGTGAGAAAAAACATAGGATAACTAATGTTACATGTAGAAAATCATATTCATGCACACACTAGTTATAAGTTTCATCACATGCACTAAAACTAATAGGAAACAAATTTGAAAGTAGTAATAAGACCAAATAGAATTCGTGATCACTAAGTATCAAGAAATCCCTTAGTCAAAGAAAGCTAGAAAATCCTTCTTTTGTATTAATTGCTCAAAAAAAAGTTTTACATAGTGGAGAAATGGAGGAAATTGAGAATGGGGGAATGGAAGAATTTGGCTATCTCCTTTATTCTCTCAATCCACTCTTGAGTATATAAAATCAATCACCAACCCCTTGAAATGGGAATGTATTTACAATTTATAGGAGGAGAAAATACTCTTCGAGATAATCTCTAATGACTCTTCGTATGTCTCGACATGACTTAAGACTCACCTTCCTAGGAAAACATTAAGTCCCTTTTTATAATAGAAAGGTGACTTATTACATTAGGAAAATTAAAACAAATGAAAAAGTGCAACCCCAATGCAAGATTAGAATATTGAGGAGAGATAAAGTTAGGGGAGAGAAGAGAAGAGAGAGAAAGAGAGAGAGAGAGAGAAGAGAGAGAGAGAAGAGAAGGAAGAATGATGTTGAATGATGACAGATTTTGCCTCTGATAAAGCCCATTGATCCTTCCAGATGACTTGATGAAATGCTCTAATGTGATGAACTCTGAATCTCTGAACTCTTACGCACACTGAGAAAATTCGTTTGGATGACATGTGAACACTATGAACTAAGTATTTAAAGACACTGTCGAATGACTCATTCAGTGACTATGAGCATCACTCATGAAGATCCATTCTAAAAGGAATGAATCCTTGGAACAAATTTTGTCGTGACTCCCTAAAACACCTTCACACTGCTCGGCTGATTTGGACATGATCCTAATGAAGCATTTTATGAATTATTTGAAAGTGTTGACTACGAATTCCACCTCCCACATACCAATTGAAGCAAGAAATGAGTGCGGAAAGACACTGTTGAGATCCTCACTGTCACCTACTCCCACATAGTCTGATGATAGAGAATGCATTATTTTCTATCTCCTACTCAGAAGTGAAAGGTTGCACCGACTTCTTCCTTGTCCATTTTTGCTTCATGATTCTTAGCACAAAACAACAACTTACTATTTTTAGTAAGTATGAAAAATCAACTCCCTCGAACCTCAACTGGATGTTGCAACTCTGATTTCCTCTTTCTCCTTGTGTTCCTCTCTCCTTCTGGATCAAATTTCTATTTTTGACAGGTTCTTGTGGGACCATTTACTATTTTTAGTAAGTGTCAAATTTTGACCAAGATGCCCATTCTGATGAACTTTCAATTGTAGTACATCCTCTTGTGTTCAGCGTCTCCTTCTCAAGTTCTTTCATTGATGACTTTTCCCAAAATAGAAGTCCTATATGCAGAAGAACCTGCTATTTTTAGAAAGTGATCTTCTTGGAGGTTAGATTGGTGCATGGAATGAAGTTTTGTGATATGAGGTTTTTCCCAATATCGCTCCTTTGAAATTTTGTGCTTACCCAATCAATAGTTTAGGAGATTTAAAACTTTTAAATTTTTGACCTGACAGTGCTTCTAGACATGGAAGCCATTGATGGACCTAAAAAATTGTAGGTTTATCCTCTGTTCATGATGAAAATTACATTTTTGATATGGGTTTTCTTTTCTTATCTCACTAGTGAAATTTCTCTTCGATCTGATTGTCGGTTTTACGAGAAACTGAGTTTTTTCTCCTGTTGTGCAAAGAAATGGATTTCTTTTCTGCAAACATTCTATGCCTTGAAAGGATGGTTTGAAGGTGTTTTTATAATGATTTCCAATAGATGACTAAACAGAAAAAATTGGTTTGTCAATCCCTGCATCCATTTGTAATATCTTTTCAAATTTCTACTTTGTTGCCATGAAGGATTTCGTACTGTTTCTTCTTCTTTTTTCTTCATTTTCTCCTTGGTTTGGCCAATTTTTCTTCTGGGACCTATGCATTATCATGGAATAGATTATTTAATTTCTATAAGGTGAGCTAGATTTGGGCATCAGTAATGGTGGGAGGTGATGGGAAGCAACAGAGGAAGTTTCAAAGCAAGTTGTGCACAAAAAGGTTAGAAGTTAGAAGCAAGGGAAGCAGGAGGATTTTTTCAAAATTTTAAAATAAATCACATATGGAGTGAGTTAAATTTCATGTGATTTATGTACCTTAATCATTAATTTATGTGAGGGACATCAAAATACATGTGGCACTTGGTTGCGACATGTGGCAGAGATCTGACGACATGGGATTTGAGAAAAATTAGCTTTAAAGCACTAAGGGGATGAAAGATGGTCAGATGAGGAAATTTTTTGAGGATTCTTGGATGGGATAGGATCATTTTTTATACCTTGATGTCCCTTAGCACAAAGTTACATGATGGATATCAAGTTCACGGTGCACCAAAAGAGGACATGTGGCACTATATCTGACGACAGGGGATGAAGGCTCCACTAGCTCCCGGGAGCTGAACTGGCGGTCCAAGAGGTCGCATGAGGATCCAGAGGGCTTATATGGGATGGGAAGATTTTTTTGACCTTAATGTCCCTTTTCTTGAGGGAATTAAGGGACATGAAATTTCTCCAGGCTCTTAGAGCTGACACATGTCCTGTTCAAAATTTGACTAACTCCCGAACTCGCTCCTAGAGGGCAACTTGAAATGACGATAACTTGATCTCCTAATGGAATTTTTTGATGAATTTTATATGATCTTGACTAAAAATACCCTTATGAATCCCATGGTAGGGGTATTATGTCTTGATACCTCCATTTTATCCCTAAACAATATGGATTTTGATCTGGCTTACTAGTTGTGCATGGAAACAACTAGTTATACACCTATTGCTCTAAGGAGTTATGAAAAATATTATTTCACCATATCATATAGGGATTGGAATTCCCTTTCCAATGATGTCTTTTTTTTTCTCCTAACTTAATCTGAGCTCCTGGAATCACCTTCCAAAGCTCAACAACCTTTTTTTGGCTTGTGCATTACCTAGGCCTGTGAACCCTGATTTTGGTGAAACTACCCCAACTTCTCTGAATCCTTCCTGAATCTTCCTAAATCACTTCCATGATGTTATAAGTCATTTTATTAACTTCTATGTCTATTTGTATTCTCTTTTCTGCTCCATGGGGTTGCTCCAGTCCTAGGAAGGCCAATGATAGCCCTTCCCATAGCTGCCTGAAGTTTGCTTTTAGCAATGAACTCTAAAAATCACATAGGGTGTTTTGAATTTAATTTCATAAATCTCCTAGGGGAATGAGTTAACATCAATTGGGAGGTCATTAGACTGACTGGGTAGACCCGGAGTGTCTAGGAAGGGTAAAACTTGAAATTTTTGACACAGGGGTATAGTTGTCATGCTTAGAAATTGACAATTTCCTTGTTGCACATTTGCATAACAACATTGTTCCTTCAGATCTCCTCTACAAGTTGACTAAAAAATCTCCAGAATTCTACAACTTATAGATTACATTGATATCCTTCTTAGTCTATATATTTTTCTTATTTTCCTCATCCAGTCTCCTAGGTCACCGTTAACCTTCCCTTACATAGTATGGGTTGTCGTCAACCTAGACCAGGTAACACTTATTTTATAGTTATTTCAATTAAATCAGCTTCAAATCTATCTCAATCAATTCTAGATTCAGTGTTGTTTGTCTTTCTACATGTTACCTAAATTACTTGCTTTATTTCATCCTTTCTTAAAAAAGGGGGTTGAAATCCACCAAGGATTTCAAAATAGTCCTAGATCTTCTTAGTCAAGAAACCCCCACATCTATCTATCTAATCAAATCATTTTTAGTCTTACTTGCATATTTAATCTGGTTGCAGTAGCAAGGATCCAGCATCTATGGTACGCTTGTATCATCAAACATATGAGGTAACATAAACCATCCAACATTTATGAGTTGCTAATTTATTTAGTAGCTAGTGCACTAACTTCAATACGATCGAGAAATTTAGACAAAATTCCCTACACACCTCATGGGACCACCCTTTAGGTGATCTCTCTCATATATTGATTTTTTTCTTTGTTTTTTTCTGTCTTCCACTAACAATGCAACATGAGTCTCCACTTTATTGCTTGTTCACGTTAGGTTCATTTCTTGGATTTCTCATCACTCAAGAAGTGCATATAAATAGGAAAAACATTATCCATCTATTCCTCAGTTTTTCCCTATTTTACTCCTTCTTTTAGCATCGTAATTTCCCATTTCTTTTTTGTATCCTCATCTAACATCAAATTTTGTTTTGGGCTTAAAAATAACATTTTTACATCTGTTTTTCCCACATAAATTAAATAGGGGTTTAATCTTATAAATCACACACTTTATCACACACAACCTTAAACCTCACAAATCAAATTAACACATCAAAGCACCCTCCTATAAGGTTTTTTGATTGGGATTTCATCACCCAAAAACCAGACATAGTTTTCCATCTCATAGGTACCTAGTTATCCATCCCATTTCTTTTCATACTTTATAAAATAAATTAAGAACATAGAAATAATTGCTTGCTTTACTTTCCTGGGTAAAAACTATTTCATGCATGTAGTTACTCATTTAGTAGCTAAGATAATGGAATAAAACTTTTCTTCAAACGATCCCTTATATCAACATATATTCTATACAGTGACCACCTCATATGTGCCCTTCAGCACTCTACCACTTATCAGTGTCTCCCACCAAGAACCCCTTATTTAGACTTCAACTTTAGGTGAGACCAACCCATTATTTTACCAACAATCTATCCCATCTAGAATATCTACTCCACCATGAGTCTAATAATAATTATTTGGACCATCCACGGTTCCTCTCAATGATACCATGTTTTAAGAGCTTCTGAATGCCAATCTAGTGGCACTTCAAGAGTACATCCTTAGGAGATCAACCAAGATTCACCTAGATAGACCACCACTATAACAACTTTATCCTTATCAAACCAATCCCCAAGCTACCCAGCTTGAAGATAATGAGATTTCTATAGCCCATCTCATTTCCTCTTCCACCAATCCCTCAACTCATCATATTACCCAGATAGTCAAGCCTATTCCTCATAACCTCCCACTAATCAACACAATGATCAATACAACTCTTCCCCTCACCTCTTCAGTCATTATTCCCACTACTATCCCCAGTCAATATGCCCAAATGTCATACCCCCTATTTAGACAATATGATCTTGTCACATCTAGCATTCCTGTGAATACTTCCCAACCCCCTTTCACAAGTGCTTTACATTATGTAGTATATAACCCATTTCAACAACAATTCCAACCTATTTATACACACATTCCTTCTCATCACATATCACAACAGCCTATCCAACCCCAACTTTCCTATCACAATCCCATATCCCAACATCAATTCTTATAACAACCACTCTTCCAATCATAGCCTATGGCTTACCCTTAACAAATTTTGCAAACACCAACACATCTGCAATTTTACCAAAAATTTTATCTTACCACTTCTTACATGTGACCACCACCCCTCATCCACCAACAAAATCTTTAAAACAATCTTATGGATTCCCTTGTAAATAGGTTATCCAAACTTGAAGCTACTACTTTAGGAACCAAGGTCTCATTATCCTATGAGAAAATATGTAATGAGCCTATCCACCCATCTATACCAATTAAACCATATCCTCTACACTGGGAATTGCCAAAATTCACTAAGTTTAACAACAAAGAGGATACACAACAGCACCTTTGTGCATTTAAACAAACACATTATCTTATTGCACACAATCAAGAATTAATTCTCTACAATTTCCCCATGTCCTTGGTTGGTACCACGTTGGACTTGTACAATAGTATCCCTCAATATTCAATATTCTCTTACTCCCAACTCACGTATTTATTTCTATAACATTTTTCATTTAACATTCCATAAAAATAACCATCAATGATCTATACGCCATTAGACAATTTGAAGATGAATCCATTATAGATTTCATTGCATGATGGTACCTCACTATAATCCAATTATCCTTTCCTCTTCCACAAGATGATCTCATGGAGATCTTCTCACACTTGTGTGTGAAGCATAATATTCCACTTTACAAATCAAATCATTCTGAACCTTTGAGCAGGCCTTCACCATGGCCTACAAAATTGAAACATGTGCCCTCAATCAGGGCCATTTAAAGCTAAAATCTAATAAACCCAAAAATGAATTTACTAAACGATCCACACCAAATGAAAAATCAAAGGAAGCATCCAATTTTGTAGTTGTTAAATAATCTCCTACATGTACATCTAGAAAATGGACTCAGCAACGAGCCACTCGACCGATGCTAACCTATACTCCCCTTGGGGAGTCATACAATACAATATTTGACAAATTAATGGTAGTAAACCTTATCACATTTCCTCCTATCTGGCCAGTTGATGATTGAAGACCAAAAATTGAGTGGTATCGTGAAGACCATTACTGTAAATACCACCAAGTTCGAGGACATGACATAAATATATGTCAAACTTTCAAAGATCTGGTCTAACGACTCATTGATCAGAGTGATATCCAAATAGAAAATCCAAATGCTTCACCCAACCAGTCACTTGACATTTTCAAATAGCCTTTCCCAAATCATATATTGAAAAGACAAGTTACGACCTCTACTACAACCCAAGCACCTAATGCTCATACTATAAACACCTTAAACGTTGATGATCAGTAACCTATCCCATCTACAAATTCATCATTGACCACATCCATTCCATTTGATATCCTCCATACATCTATTATGCTTACGTTTTTCTTGAAAACTACTCCCACATCTACATCTACCAGAAACCCATTACCAAATATATCATTTATTCCGTTAGAGATGTTCATGAAGCAACCATTTAAACCTATTTACACATCTGGTGTTGGCCCTTTGTCAACTTCCTTGTCCACCTCATCATCTACTTCATCCATTCTAATAGGATTGATAACCTCACCTCTATATATTCCACCCTTTCCTGTCATACCATATGTGGAACCCATATTGGTTCTTCTTCCCACTTTATTACATGCATCAAATATTTTTTTTGCATCTGCACCACATTCTTCTTTCTCCCCAAATTCATCATCTGAGGAATATTTTAAATAACTTTACCTTGTAATGACCTCAAATATTCCCTCCATGTCACCAACACAATCCCCTCAATCCCCATCTTCCATAGATTGCCTCAGACAATTTTTTTTTCTTTAACCAACCATAGCATCGTTTTCTGACTCTCCAGTTGAGGTTATTACTAATCCTCTCAAGGATGCATCTTCACATATAAAATCTATAATCCATCCTAGGGTTCAACCCTCTAATCCAAAATTATCTGTTTCATAACCTCTAACATTTCAACTCAACAATCCAAAACCGCTTAGCACTAAAACAACAACCAACATCAAAACAAAATTCAAATCACCAAAACATCAACATACTCATATTTTATCCCAAATTTCTAAGACATCTCATATGGTATCTTCTAGCACTTTAGTTAGATCATATACCAAAATCTTTTAATACATATTACAAACCTCTGCAACCATGCTTCCGCCTATCAAGGATTTCAACCAAAAAGGAAAGAAGCCTTTATGGTTCAATTCCATCCTTATGTACACCTTTCATCATACCTCTGGACACGATACCGAGAATTGTACAATGCTCCAGGCCATTATTCATAAACTCATTGAAGAGGGAAGACTTTCCCTTGGACCAAGTTAGTCCCTTTTTTCCACATCTAGTTCGACATCAGCTATTTTTCCTTCGAGAGATGACTCACCCAGCAATGGCCGTCATTTGGTCATCAATGCAATTTGGGTAACTACTCGATCTAGCGCACGCGAGCCCAAATTAATCTCTGAGCCAAAATCCAAGACCTTCATTACCATCCCTCCTCCTAAGGAGTTGGCCACATCGTCAAAACTAAAGGTTTATGCTTTAGCGGCTCCAAAGCATATTGAACAAAGCATCATTAGACAACTTCATCAAGCCCTAGCAATAATGTCCCTCTACGAGCTTATCCAAATCTCACTAGATTAGAGACAGGCTCTTATTGAAGCCTTAAATCATATTCTGACATCTGATGTCAAATAACAACCCTTCACATCTTTCATAGGAGCGATTTCTTCTTCTATTGCTATATCATTCAATGAAACTGAAATTCCAGACATCACACCAGAAGAACACAACCTTCCCCTCTTTATTATGGTTAAGATCAATGATACGTTCAATCGATGGTCTATGGTTGACAGTGGGGAAATCATTAATATCATTCTTTCACACACTTTGGACCAGCTTAAGAACCCAAAGGAATCTGTCACACAGATACCCTTGGTTCTTTGTGCTTTTAATGGTGTCATTGCTCCTACCTTGGGAACAATTTTCCTCCCTATCTATCTCGGTGAGAATATCATCTATGAGATCTTATACATCATTGAGGGATAATTTCAATATAATGTTCTCCTTGGATGACCATTGATCCGTGCCATGTGTTGTGTCCCATCTACACTTCATCACTCCCTTAAATATGTACATGAGGGAAATATCCGATTGTTCCTGGGGATGCTCTTCCCTTCCAAGGATGTAACATGACTTATAGACCAAATAATGTGCTCATTCCTAATGATGATCCATCTACACAGTCAACTAGTTTAGTTATTTCATCATCCAACTCCCTAGTAAGGACTCCATGGATAACATAATGGAAAAAATTACAATGAGTGAATATCAACTTATCATGCTCAACACCCTTCCCACTCCTCACCATATCAGTAGACCTGATAAGGTGCCTATGTACCAGCTAGATGTCAGGAAAGTTATCCCTTTTGGTTCACCAAATCTATGTACCAATCTTATTTATGGTGGTTTTGATACCCCCTCTTCCCACATCGATGATATTCAACATGATAGGATTTATACTGCTAGATTTATCTTTCTTAACAACCCATCTTTTTCCTATAAGTATATCCATCATTGTGCTAGGATGGGATTCGGCTTAGGTAGTTATGAACATGGTCTGCATGGCCTTCCTCCTTATCAATGTTGTAGACCTTATGAAAAGTTTGGGTTAGGCTACTAGCAATAGTCCCATAATCCCACTCCACCATCTAATATTTTCATAGATATTCCTTCTCCACCTCCTTTGACTTATGAATATGTTGATATAACTTCTCTACCTTCTCCATATTTTCCAACACTTGAATATCTGGACATGCTTCAAGAAATGGACATATCTTCTTTACTTTATCCATCCCCTATGACTCTTAAAGACATGAACATACCTTACCCATTTTTTGAACTCTTGAGGATATGGAACTCAGTCACACCATTTCCATTTATTCTAAATTTTTTTAGTCTCCACCATAACTTTGGGACCAATCACCTATCAGTGTGATAATCAAACTAGGTCCCTTCCTCTTTTCCATCTGGAGATGATAGAAGAAGATTATTCTACCATTGATGTCCTCTAATGTGCTAATGAAGACACCATCCTTTCCCATATGGGGGTAGAATAATTGTATCTTCAGAATACCTTACCATCTGATTCACTTGTTCTTCTTAATGAAGCCACCATTGATGTCAATATCGGGACTCCACAAGAGCCTCACATTCTCAAAGTGGGAAAATATATTGATCCAAACAAGATAGAATATTTCACCACATTCCTTTCCTATCGTAGCTAAAAAATTGCATGATCATATTTAGACATGTCAGGTCTTGATCCCTCTATCGTCATTCACAACATTGTCACACATCTCAATGTTAAACCCGTGAAGTAGAAGCTCTGTTGCATGCACCCTCGCATCTCCCTCCTTTTCAAAGAGGAGTTTCAACACCTGTTTTCATATAATTTCATCATCCTCATTGATTATCCTCATTGGGTTTCCAACATTGTTCCCATTGCTAAAGCGTTAAGAAAACTATGCATATGCACCAATTTTCGAGATCTTAATCTCGATTACCCTAAGGATGACTTCCCTCTCCCGAATATTGATCATCTTATGGATCTTAGCATAGGTCATGAGATGATTTCTCTCATGGATGGCTTCTCTGGTTATAGTAAAATCCTCATTGTACCAGAACAACACAAGACATCTTTCATCACCCCTTGGGGGACCTTTTTCTATCATGTCATGCCCTTCAGTTTAAAGAATGTCTGAGCTACTTATCAGCAGACCATGACTTATATCTTTCATGACTTCATCGAAAATACCATATAAGAATACGTTTATGATATTTTAGGAAAATCTAAGCATCAGCCTGACCATATTTCTATTCTCGAATTCCTATTTGAGTGCCTCATTCACTTTTATCTTTGTGTTAATCTAGCCAAGTGTGTATTTATAATCTTAACGGGAAATATCCTTAGATTTATTTTCTTTATTAGGGGTATTGAAGTTGAACCCAAGAAAATTAGGGTAATTATTGAAATGTATCCTCCTAATCTTAATAAACTTCGTAGTCTTTAAGGCCACTCCCAATCTATTTGCCATTTCATCTCGTAACTTTCCAATCGTTGTCAACCTTTTCATCACCTCCTTTGGAAGGACATAGAATTCAATTGGGATCACGATTTCCAGAAAGCCTTCGATGACCTTAAACAATACCTTCTATCTCCACCCATGCTTGCACCTCCACGCGAGTGGGATCCATTTTATTTGTACATCTCTACCACTAATCATGCTTTAGGAGCCATGCTATCACATCACGATGACCAAGGTCATGAGTATGATGTTTATTACATTAGTCGAAATCTTTATGACTATGAGACCCACTACACTGAAGATGAAATATTATGTTACGTCCTCTTCTTCACTACATCTAAGCTTTGACATTATATTCTCAATCGCAAGACTTATGTCGTTACTAGCTTTCATCTTCTCAAGACATTATATTCTAAACCTTATCAGAGTGATCACGTTACTCGATGGCTCATGCTCATGAAAGATTTTTACCTTGAGTTTATTTCTTGAAAATCCATTAAGGGACAAGCTATTGCTGACCAATTGGTGGAAGCCCCTCTTCCTAGTACACATTTACCTAATGAGAAATTTCCAGATGAATCCATTAATCAATTTCATCATGAATATGGCATTCTAAAATTTACTCTCTTCTTTAATGGCTAAAAATGTCAGCAAGAGGGAGGCACTAGTGTCATTATCATTCCTCCTTGTTAAAATCCTATTCCCCTCACATATAAACTCAATTTTGAGTGTACAAATAACATGGAGGAATATGAGGCCCTCATCTTGGGTCTTGAAACCATCGTCTTTTTAGGTGTTCAAATTCTTGACATCTACAGAGATTCTAAACTTATAATCAAACAAGTCACAAATGAGTATCAATGTAAAAATGATACCCTTCAAAAATATAATGACATTTTTCATCTTCTCCTTAAATATTTTGATTTTTACACCATCCATGATATTCATTGATCAACCAATCATTTCTTTGATACAATGGCATCCCTCGTAGCTCTCATCTCATGGAAAATAGAGGAGTCTAAACACCATATCATCATTCATCACCGTGATCGACATTTTCATGAATTACCCAAGGTTAACCTTATTAAATATGATTAATCAGACCTTTGGTATTCTTAAATATTCAATTACTTATCCAAATCCATATTTCTTCCTCATCTATCAAAAAACTCAAAGAGATACTTTCTTCAGTGCGCTCATTACTATGTGATTGTTAGCGACATTCTTTATAAATGTGGATTTAACTATGTTCATCTCCGATGTCTTAAAACCCACGAATCCTCTTTGTCCCTCCAGGAAGTCCACAAAATTATTTATGGTGGACACTTTAGTGGATTATTCGTTGCTAAGCACATTCTCTGTCTTGGCTATTACTGGCCTTCTCTCAATCATGATTGTTATGAGTATGTTAAGAAATGTGAAAAATGTCAGTAACATTCCAATATTATTCATATTCCTAGTCAAGCTCTACAATTGGATCAGGACCTTTGGCCCTTTTCACAATGAGGCCTTGATATTATTGATATTATTAATACCTGTTCTTCACATCAACATCCTTATATCATCACTGCAACCAAATATTTCACTAAATGGGTGGAAGAAATCCCATTCACGTCAACTAAATCTAGGCCAATCATTAATTTTATTTATCAACATATTATCTTCCTCTTTAGTGTTCCCCAAAAAACTGTTATGGACAATGGAAAGTCATTTAAAAACAAAGATCTTAAGAAACTTTGTAACACATTCAACATCAAACTTATATTCTCATCCCCATATCATAACAAAGCTAATGGCTAAAATGAATCTACCAATAAAAGAATTTGGAACATTCTTTCCAAAACCATTGATCAAGAAGGTCGTAATTAGAATCTCAATCTTCCTTTCTCCCTTTGGGCCTATCGTACTAGCATCTGCACCTCTACCAAGGCTACACCTTTCCCTTGTTTATGGTTCAGAATTTTTCCTTTCTGTTGATGTTAAAATTCCATCTTTTTGTGTCTCCCTTCGATACTTCATCTCTGATGAAGACTACTACCAAGATTGTTTAGCACAGCTCGAGATACTAGATGAGCGTCACCTTATCACTCTTAAACACAATCATGTTTATCAGGAGTGCATTAAAATTGCTTACAATAAACACCTTAAGGAATGCAAATTTAATTTTGGTGACCTCATTCTCAAAGAAAATCAAAATGTCACTACTCTAGAAAGGAGCCAATGTGGAAAGTTTTCCCCTAACTGGATCAGACCATACATTATTACACACAAGTATGGGTTGTGGGACTATCGTTTGGTTTCCCTTGAAGGTAAACCAGAAGTTAAACCAATTAATGCATTACACTTGCGACCATTATATTTTTATCACATTTACCAATGTTCCCTTAGTCATGCCTTCAGATCATTCCTCCATCTCAGCCCCTTCCATATCTCACTGTGATGATTTGGAATTATGTGGTCTTCTGTCACTTCCTAGATGTGACCTTAAATATGGGCACCACATATTTTCCCATAGCATATTCCTTATGGATAGGTTCTCCCCTTTGGTGAGAACTTTGAAATCATCACATTCCTCACCCTCTTATTCACCTATTGGAACCATGCAAAGGGTCCAGGTGTGTCTCTTATACACTCTTTATCCCCTCATAAGTGGTCTACTTAGCTAGTCCTAGCTCTCCCCCATGTAAAATAAAAATTCATGGATGCTTAAATCAAAAATCAAAATTATCAAAAATAGACTGATCCCTTGAAGGATAGTTATTCATGTAAAAAAATTAAAAAGGGGGAAAATCAAAAGCATGAAATCAAAATCAAAATCAAATAAATAGACCGATCCCTCGAAGGATGGCTATCATTTATTATTTCCATCTATATATTGTATAAAGTAGACCATACCCTCAAAGGATGGTTAGTTATTATGGAATTTGAAGGCTTCCTGCATTGATCAACCTTCAATTTTATTAGTATCATAAGAAAGCTTCCAAAATTGATCAGCTTTCTCTTTCCCATTCCTAGAGTTGGGACATAGTTTAGGGAACACCACTTTTGAAGAACCATATTTCCTTGTACAAGTTTCATTTCAAACCCCTTTTTTCATGTTGACATTAGGTTTATGATATCATCTCATCCATCATTTCCTTATGATCTTTGAAATGAATGACTATCATTGGTTATCTACTAACATTTGTTTTGGTCGCATGTGCCTTGCATTAGCTGGATCCCATTTTTTTTACCTCTAATGTGGTTGGAGGCATACTTTCCTCACGCATTTCTTGATGTGACGTAGATTTTTTTATACCTATAGGTCTCCATCATTAATTTGTGTCTTATTTGATCTCATCTAATCTCTCTCATCGTAAGTCAATATTTATGACCATCTATATTCCTCCTTTAGGGAATTTTGCTTCAAATTTCTCACATTCTCTTCATTCAATCCTAAGTCCACATTTTTTGGCTATAATGATTCTTACCTCCGGGAATTTAATTTAACAATTCCTCTCAAATTTCACCTTCATGGCCATACTTATTTCCCCTTGATGCATTTTACTTAATCATTCATTTCCATGCTTCACCTTTGAGGACATATTTACTCCCCCTTAGGGAATTTTTATTTCACAATTGTATCTGATCTACACACGAATTCCTCCTTTGAGGCCATATTTATTCTTCTCTTTGGGAATTCTATTTCAACATTCACTCTTCTCATTTCTACTCTTGAAGTCCTCCTTTGAGGCCATACCTTTCCCCACTTGGGGCATATTTCATTTCCGCCTTCTTGGCCATACTTATCCTTCATGACATATTACTTCATCACTCACTTTTTAATTTTTCCTTATCAGCCATTTTTTGTGTCCCATTAGGCACCATATCATTCATCCTCATCCCTTTTAGATGCACATACCTTTTCTCTCTATTCCTCATGTACGAAGGACTTTGCATAATTTTCACATATAGTTGCACATACATTAATGACTTGCCTATGACCTGTTGGTCATCCCGGCCTACATCCATATTGTAGTGATCTTCACCCACTTACTTTTCGGTAGAAATTTATTGTCTGTCTTTGTTGAGACCATAATTTTCCCCTACCGATGTGATATTAGAGTTGCCACCATAGTCTTCCATCATTGTTGCGATCCCTTTTTTCTGGGGCATCTTACCTTGGTTATGCTTTCACCCATCCTTTCTTCACCTACACACCCTTCATCATCTACCTTTTTTGAAATGCATCATCAATCCCCCGTTTTAAGGGGAGCTTATCATCAATCATTTATCCTCATCCAATCCTTCTTGTTTTTGTCTCATGGCTTCCTAGGCCAAACCACTCAACAAAAGGGGCAAAATGTAGACACCTAAATTCGGTATCTATACCCTCATTACCTTCATGTTCATATTTTACTCTATTCATCCACCTTATGTAATCAAATTCCCTCTTAATTAATTTACCCCCCTTAATAAATTAAATTCCCATCACCTTTAAGTCATATTTAATCAACATCAATTAATTAATTAATTAATTAATCATACCCTAACCATTTTTTCATATTGGAATGATTTTATTCTAAAATTACACCTATGATTTTCCCTATGCTTTTTCCAACCTATCTCCACTACTAACTCATCTACACCTCATCCCTAAACAACCCCTTCATGCCTAATGCTTTAAAGCATTCAACCAACTCCAAAAAAAAAAGAAACCATGCCAAAGGAAGGAAAATCCTCCCATTGAGGAAAATTTCCCTGTGATTGGCAGTCACCCATCTCAGTCACCATCAAACCTATAAATCCAAGCACTTTCTTTCCATTCATCATCAAATGCAAGAAAACATCCACAAGATCTCTTACAACCTTTAGATGATCCTTCATGACTAAATAATGCATAAGCCATTAAAGACCTCTCAGACCTCCTCACATCATGCATGCATCAATCATGATTCACCTTTTGTAAGATTGTCACCATTTTATATTGATTTAATAAACATTTTCCATATTATCTTGGAATTTCATGTATTTAATATTTTGCATGTTTAAAACATCAGCAACAGAGCTCGCAACTTCTTCATCTACTTCTTTCTGCAAATCTATACTTGTAGGTTACTCATCTGGCTTACCTTTCCTCAGCCTTATCCTTCTCTGTCATAGTCGTGGTCAACCCTGACAGACTTTCATCATCAACTTGGCTTCAGTAGTCTTGAATTTTTGTTCAAGATTCATCCTCAACCTCTACATGTGTTTAACCTATGTTTGAGTTTGTTAAAATCTAATCCAGTCTCTCTCCCACAAAAAAATCCAACTGTTTATACCCCATTTTCCATTGACCAGGGTGTTGGTTTCAATCCCTCTCTTTAATCCCTATTTTTGGTTGTTTTCCTAGTTTATATTCCTTGAGATATTCTCTACATGTTGACTCCAACATCTCCAGACTTCTAGAACTTCCAAATTGCATTCAAATCCTTCTCAATCTACATATTTTTCTTATTTTCCTGATCGAGTCTCCCATGTCACCATCGACATACCCTTACATATTTTGGGCCGCTATCGATCTAGACCAGGTAATAATTATTTTATAAATATTTCAATTAAATTAGATTCAAATCCATCTTAATCAGTTCTATATTTAGTGTTGTTGTTTCTGCATGTTACCTACAGTACTTTATTTATTTCATCCTTTCTAAAAAATGGGGGTTTACATCCACCAAGGAAGTCAAAATATTTGTGGATTGGCTTATTTAGGTAACCCTCGCATCTATTTATCTAATAAAATAAGTTTTAGTCTTACTTACAGATTTCATTTGGTTACAACAGCAAGGATCCAAAACCCATCGTGCACCCATATCATCAAACATTTGAGGTAAAATAAACCCTTGATTATTTATGAGTTGCTAGTTTCTTTAGTATGTAGTACACTAACTTCATTAAAAATGATAAATTTTGATAACATGTGGTCACCTGGCTGAGTAAACTTATGATCCAGATGCTACACTAAATTTAAGAATCCATGTAGTTCTGCGTGTGTGTGTATAATCATTCCCTAGGTAACTATTTTGCAAGTCTCACATGATGTAAAAAAATAGCTAGATGTAAGTAGATGTGTGTGTGGAAAAATTGAACTTCCCCTCCTATGAATTGTATGCAAAATAATGCAGTCACTTGCCCTTTTGTAGATGTTAGATGGATGCTTGAATGCTCTTGTAATTCCTTTGAATACAACCATAGGTGGTGATAATAGATGTTTAGTGATTGGTCCTTTATTATGATGACATAGCTTTCTATTTATATGATTTGGTTAGTTAAATTTCATAATTAACCACTAAATTCCTAATATTAAGAAATAAGATGCCTAAACGGATAGAAGAGAACCAAAATATGTGAGAAAAGTAAAAAGATGTCAGGGGTTTCTATAGGGGATGGGGGCACCTAGATGCTAGCATCCTAAACGTGCACTAGTGTCTAGAGTTAGAAATCCTGAAGTATGAAAAAAAGGACCTAGAAATAAGGAGTGTACCCAACAAAAATAACATTAAGCAAATAACAGATGTGTACCCAACAAAAATGTAGATCGATGGTGAAAAGTGTGTTGAAAGGCAAGGAAAAGTGTGGAGTGATAAAAATATGAAGCGTGGAAGCTATAGAAGAGGAAATGAAAAATGATGATGATGACCCTATGGTGAGAGAATATGTGTAGATGTCGTGTTGTACCTATTATTGATGTATCTTGATGTGTGTCGATGTATGATTAATGTGACTGCTACTTCCCTTAAATACGAACCTGTAAAATATAAGAACGAGCAAGTAGTTAAATAAGTGTATTTGATAAATTCGATCAAAATGTGTAAAAATCATTAAGAAAGTATGTGAAAATATGAAAAAATAACATGTGCATCTGATCCGTGATGATTGAAAAAGATAGAAAGGATCCTGGAGATGTTTTTAGACACCTAGATTTGGTTACATTCTCCTTAGCCCCTGATCAAATAACCAAATTAAACATGACCACCTAACCATGGCCTCCTTTCACCCCACATTAATAATTAATTTAATTAGATTAAATAACCATCCTCAAAATATCCATTATTTTATTACCTTAATTGACCTAATTTCCACCTCACCTAGACACCTCATCCAGCCACCTCACCCTAGACCTATTCTTAACATGTTTCCATAACTAACAATAACTAAGTCTTACTTGCCTTAACAAGCTAAGATTTGGTGTAACCCTAAAATCAATGCCTAAGATTTCTCTAACCACATTCCCGCTCATTAGAAGGGAAGCTTCCATTCTGATCCACGGGAAAAAACCAACTTTGCCCAAGAAATTAGAAAGATCTTCCCATTTTAGTAAACCTAGGGAATCCCGCCTTAACCAACATCGTTCAGACCTAAACCAATGCTGGTTAAGACAAAACCATCGTTGGTTACCATTATTGACTGTAACAACCTTGTTTGGAGAGGTTGGTAGATTCTGAGAGCAAGAGGACAAAAAGAGAGTTGCATGCAAGAAGAACAAGAGTCTTTTCACACACCCAGACATCCATAGACAGTACCATGACAGATCCAGAAGCATTGGCACTCATGGTAACATTCCAGGAAGTACTACCATGACACCAAACACCATTTTTTGATCAACCATCACCTCCATCCAGTCATCAAACCTACATCATAATAAGTGTATCCCTAACCAACATTGTTATTTTAGTAATTAGCTTTTTTACTCTTGTTATTAATCTACACTTTGCATGTTCATTCTTCTATCCCTTACCAACCTATAACCCAACCATTTCCTTACCCACACTGCCAAATCAACCATCCTCTCCTACTGTTCATCCTTGAATACACTAGAGAATTTTATAAACCTCCTTATCCACCCTACCATCTCTATCAAATCCTAGATCAAACCTTGTAATCATATCTCTTTAAGTTTCATACACCATGACGTCATTGACGCCAGTTACCCATAACCATTGTTGGTTATGCATAAAATATCACTAGTCATACTAGACTGATGTCGCTCTCTATGTTTCATAGCTTGAAAAAATCCAAACAAACTCCCACCAATTGACCTAAACAACCCAGAATCAAACCATGACCAATCCCAGTACCTTGACAGTCACCTCATCCAATAGATCCAACTATAGCCTAGCCTATTGTGATTGGACTTGCTTATTTTACTTGAATGAGATACCTAAATAATATCAACTACAATATTACTTTACTTATTTCTCACATTAATTTGTTTTAAATAGCAGATTGAAAGTCATCTAGGAAGTATCACACTTCTCGGAACTAGCATACACTAGGCAGTCCACTGTCATATATCATTTAACTTCTCTTTTGTGGTCTTGTTTTCTATTACAAGTAGTTCTTCATAGCCAAAAATAAGCCCTCACAATTGGCATTGGGTTAAGAAGTCAGAATGCGTACATCAACCTCCAACCAACCCATTTAACAGGTATTCCTCCTAGCCCATAACCCTATCTGTTTCATCATTCAAAAATGTAAAGAAAATGGTGAAACATTTTAGCACGCCCGGTGGGACCCATCATGGGTTATATTGCATTATCTTCATTTCTAGATGAAAGTTGTGTTTTTTTTTCACTTTAAAAGGCTTACACATTAATTTTTTTCCCTAGTAATCCTCTCTTCTTTCTAATTTCTCTAAAAGAAAAATTTCTCTTGGTACTTTTAAAAGGAATCATTCTTCTTTCTTTCTTTCCACATTTAGTGAAAGAGCATACCCTCTCCTATTCATCATTTTCTTCATCGAACACAACATTTTCGATTTGGGCTTAAAATTGGTTGCATTACATTCTAATTTGTTGCATTTAGCTCATATTAAAATGAGGGCAACCTATATGGTGGAAGTCATGCTTAGATGATGGTTGACACAAAGAATTGTGGAAAGCACATTCTCTCTCTCTTTGTGTCTTACCAAACTTGCACAAAATTAAAATATACACATCTTTCTTAAACAACAGCTTACCTAGGAACACCTGTCTGTGATCACATGATCAGATTGATAGGTAATCCCTAGATTGTTACCTCTGTCGACTCATTATCTTAGAGGATGGTCTACCCCCACCATAACATACCTGAAACCTTTCCTTTTAGATATCCTTCTTCATAGGAAGCCTTTCTCACCAAAAACTCTAATCTCAAATTCATGAGTTAGTCTTCTAAATAGCATAATCTCAACACATTAAAAATCAATTGTTAGGTACATATTTTTAGTGTTTGACTGACGTGCATTTTGAGGTGTGAGGATACACTTCTCCATTTTTCCATCATGTTGCCTTACACACTCCAAAATCATAGTTGGAGTATTATGAATTCTTATGAGTGTATCAGGACTTCATTGCATCATTTCCACACCTCTGGATTGATTATTTATCTCAATAAATTCACAAAAATCCATTTTCTACATCTTTCCAATTTTCACAGTAACCAGCATCCGTTTTTCTTGACCAGCATCAGTTTTCTATTTTTTGGGTTAAATTTCCCAAAGAATATTTTTTTCTTTTTCTTTTCTAATAGAGTTCTTGTGAGTCTCTGTACTCTCTCTACTTTGGTCAACAGTCATCATACAACGTGTTCATCTAACTGTCAACAGTCTTTGCTTCTTGATAAAATTGTTCCTGTCTCACAATAATAGACCTCGGTTACTCTTGAACTGACATTGGTCATCCTTAACCGGTGTTGGTTACCTTGTATTGAACATCAACTAATATTACCCAAATCTATCTATAGACACTTGTTTTATTCATTCTTACTATTCCATGTGTCATCTACAGAATACAACATCACCTGATATACATTCATTCACATGGTGTTGACTCGCAATCAGACTAACACACTTAAATTTCATGTAAGTCATCAACCACTCCCACCTAGTTCTTCACCACCCTCTGTCCTATCACCCATGGATCCAACCCTACCTACCACCATTGTCATAGGTGATGAGAAATTTGCATGACTCCTTGATCAGAATCCCATAGCCTTACAGTTCTACCTTTCCCATTCTCCACCTGGGAATCCTCAGGGAAATTGATATATCGCATGCATGTATCCATCTCTCCTAACCTTATTCCCACTTCTACATCAGCCCCTAATAATGCGACGTTACCTTCACCTGCTTTACCCCCAGTGGTTTCATAGCTAGGACCCATACCCGCCATGACCGTTGTATCTGGAGTATCACTTACACCTATAGTATCTATTGTCCCCCCATCAACCACCTAGACCATAACTCCATCCACACCCATTATCTCACAAATACCCATTATAACACAGCCGCCCATGGTGTCAGTGAACCCTACTCCATTCTAGAATATTTTCCTCTTCATCCCACAAACAATGCCCACAATCTCTACTAGAGTCACTACAACCATCCCACCTACACACACATACTATCAACAACCTCCTATATCATCTGTCACCCATTCTGGATAGATACCCTCTATATCGGTCCCCTATTCTCAACCTCCCTATTCGGTATCACCATATAATGGAATGCCTCCCACGTCACAAGTTCAATACCAGCCCACTTATGCCACAGGAGGAACCCTTCCACCACAACCTACCAATGACCTCATCAAATCAATGATGGAAATGATGTAGACACAGGAAGCATCAGTTTTGGGCTTGCACAATTCTCTCACCTATGATGAAATCCATAATGAGCCAATTCATCCATCTATCTCTATTTTCCCATACCTTGTACATTAGGAAATGACAAAGTTGAACCATTTCAATAGTAAAGAAGACTCGCAGTAGCATTTATGATCTTTCAAACATGGGTGTTACCTGATCACCCATGATGACACTTTACTCCTATGGACCTTCCTAATGTCCTTGACAAGACCTGCATTGGACTGGTACAATTGGCTACCAAGACACTCCATCTACTTATTTAATCAAGTAGCCCAAGCCTTCTTAGATCACTTCTCCATCAACATTGTTAAGATGGTGACCATGACTGATCTTTATTCCACCCGACAGTATGACGATGAGTCTATCACTGACTTTGTCACTCGCTGGCACAACCTAATTAACCAGATCACATTTCAATTACCTTAAACTGAAATCATAGAGTTTTTTACTTGATCTTGTGCAAGAAACATCTCACCAACCCTACAGGTGCAAACCTTTCACACTTTTGATGAGGTAGTAACCATGAAACTAAAATTGGAAATTTGTGTTATCGAAGAGAAGGAAATTCAAATTCATAACAAGAACATCACGTTCAAATAAAATAATGCTTCTTCATATTTGAAACCCCAAAACAACTATTCAAATCCCAACGGATCTACCAATGTTGTAGTTCTCAAGGCTTTCCCCCCTCATCAATCAAACCTAGCCAAACCTTCTTCAATCTCTCTCCCATCAAAGCTTTCTAGTTCAGACAAGAACATCAAAAGTACATTTCGATAGGAGAATCTTATTCTTCTATTTTGGAAAAGCTTGTTAAGGTTGGTGCCATTACCCTTCCACCTATAAAACCACATACTAGTTTTGAACCTAAGTGACCCATGCCCACATGGTATAAGGGACATGACTTTTATAACTATCATCGTGTCAAAGGTCATAAAGAAAATAACTGCATCATCTTCAATAATATCATCCAAGAAATGTTAGATAATGGATATCTAGTCTTGGATAGCCCAAATACACCCGCTAACAAAAACCTACATATATTCAAGAATCCATTTCCTAATCATGCCCCTTATTCCAACCAAGATGGTTATACTTCAAACAATGATAGCAATGTCTGTGTGGTCCATGCTATTTTCGATGACATACTAGTTGCTTCCTAAGTACCTCATGTTCCTTCCATAGATGAAATCTTAGCTTGATATCCCATACTTGTACAAGAACCTATTTCATCTACTCCACCCATAGAGGAACCCCCTTCATTTTCTTCTTCAACCATGGAAGAGCCTATAATTAACATGCCACCTTTGACCCCTTAAATTTTTGAGCAATTATCAGTGGCACCTTTCCTACTCATATAAGATGCATGTCCACCACCTACACCAGCACAAGGAGAGTCCACCTCATCTAGCCCATCCTCTCCTCTACCCATGGAGGATCCTATAGAAGTACCAGTATCTTTTGATGACCCTTCATCATCAGACCTTCAAGATCTCCCTGATCTACTTTCGGCTCTCTTACCCACAGAGTCTAAGGCTAGCCATTTCCCTATATCTGAAACACATTTTATAGGTATTTCCACTCGATCCATGTCAGCCCCACTTATAACAACACCATTTTCATGCTTGCCCGATCTCTTGGACTATGTCGATAGAGCCTTACTTTGGGGATGCCTTCTTTCTATTTTAACACAAATGCAATTGTCACTCCCTGACACCTCCACTATCTATCCAAAAGTGTTTCAAGCAACAAAACCAAACACAACCATGAATATCGCAACACATTCCATGTCACCACCCAGGGCCCAACCCCCACCTCTACCCATAACCCAACATACATCTATATCCAAACACCTATCCATGCTTATATCATCTACCTTACCTAAACCTATCACTACCTTAGGGGTCATACAAAAAGCTAGCCTTACTCACCCACCCATCAAATTATATTTAGCCACATCTTCCAAAACTAACTCTAAACTTACCCCAGCCCATAAAAAGAAGATCCTGAAAGGAACGATAACCAGATCATACCAAGCCAAGAACACAGATGCTAATCAAACACCACGATCGATAATATGAAAGAAATTTTCTAGAATAACTTTACATAAAACCTTTGCAAACAAATGAGCAGCAATATCATATATTATTATGGAACTCAATGCAATACATTGAGAATGGGCCTTGCTTAAATGGGCAAGGAATAACAATCTAAGAACCAATCAAGGTCGTAGATCAAGCCATAAATCAAGGAAATAACTAGTCATCAAAGAACTAGTCAAGACCATAGATCTAGGAAAGAACTAGTCAATACCATAGATCAAGGAAAGAACTATACCTAACAACTAGATAATATCTCCTAATATCTAAATAAGATAAAATAAATATCCACACACATAAGTGGGTGAGGATAAATACAATAAAGGTAAATAAAGTACCTAGGTGAACATGAGCTAAGGTAAATACCTACTCTAACAGATCCAACCTCCTAGGCCTCATATACTAACCTCGCCTACCACGCCATCATCGCCTTCACCCCTTCTGTCCATTTTAGGACCTCACCACTTGACCTTGGACAATCAACCCCCATCCACCAGTAAACCAAGAATGCAGCAACCCATTTCCTCATTATAGACCTCTAATATACCCAATCAACCCACACAACTTCCGCCCTCACCTATAACCTTCTTACCACCCATACCTCTACTACTATCCATAACTTCTTCACTACCCATGACACTTTCTTCTCTTTCACTCATGCCTTCTACCCAACCTACACAATCCACCTCCACAGCTCCTCGATTACCCCCGTGGGTAACCCGTCCTCTTCCACCATCTACTTTTCCTTCCACATCTTGTACACCTGTGTCATCGTTTTCCAAAAAGTGCAACCTAAAGCTAAATATTCACTACTCTCCAATAAGGTAGTTAAACCAACCAAATCTTCTACCGCTACCTCTTCTACCATGCATGTACTGAAGTAGATGAAACCAAGACCTAAGACCACTCAACACACCAAACTAGTAAACCAAACTATTCCCCTCCTATAAATCCTCTTCCTCCATAATTAGCCACACCTATACCCAAACCCACATTCACCTCCCATTGTGATCCACTAGCAGGATCCTACATCAAAATCTTAACCAATCTCCTCGAAACTTCCATCATCACATTACCACCTCTTATACCTTATGACCCACTCAAACCCAAACAAAAAGGGTTTGACAAAACCAAAATTTTCAGCTACCATCGTGTGCTAGGACACGATGTAGAGAACTGTAAGGCTTTGAAAACTTCCCTTGTTCAGTTATGTCCTCCCGAAGAAAATTTTGATGACGATGATCTTCTTGATGAGGACCCCATTTTAACTTCACCAATTTCCATATATCTTTTCCCATTACCTACTCAATAACCAAAATCTCCACCCCCAAAACTCTTTGATCCACCCTCGAGATTCGAGATTAACATGGTTCATATAAGAGAGTTTCCAAACCACCACCAAAATTCCAATGCACCCTATTCATTTCACAAGGATCGTATCCCCCACTAGGGTTTTGTCCCTCATGCTGCTATACCTTCCATGACACACCCTCTTCATCCACTTCCCATCATATTAACATGATCAACATTGCCACCCATTCTCAGAAAGACAAGGGTAAGGAAAAAGTATCTGGCCCATCAACCAACCCTAAACCCAACATACCATCCGCACATATACCCAAAGTCACCATTCGAGGTCCTGCATATCCTATTTTTAATGGAGTAATGCATCACACAATGCTAAAACAACTACACAAATCCCCCCTCAAAATGTCTTTATATGACCTCGTCCAAACCTTGGAGTCACATCGTCAAGCCCCAATGGAGGTCCTTCAATCTATTGAAGTCTTACCAAATGACCCCACAACTGTATCCTCCATCATTACCCCTCACCACATAGCCTCTCTCACTAGATCATCACCTTCCTCTACACCTCCACCTACTCGCCAAGTGGCCACCCTCATATTTTCTGATGAAGAGATCACTCCCTTCCAGTCCAATGACCCTGACCCTACTCTTTTCATCTCTATCTTTATCGATAATATACACATAAGGCACGTTATGATTGATGGTGATACTAGCATCAACATCATCTCCTTCCATGCATATGACCATATGCAGATACTTGCCAATTGCATGCATGGTAACCCTGGTATGATGCACTCGTTCGATGATGCCATGACATCTACCCTAGGTACCATTGTTGTCCATGTCCGCGTGGGTCCCCGCACTATCCTAGAAATTTTCTATGTCCTAGAATGGGAGTCCTAGTATAAATTGCTGCTCGGCCAACCTTGGATCCATGTCATGGGTTGTGTCCCTTAAAATTTACATCGCTACCTCAAATTTGAACACAAGGGACATAATTACACCATCCCTACTGACTCATCACCTTTCAAGACCTGTAACATGATATATCAGCCCAAATATGTGCTTGTACCAGTCAAGCCATCTACCACCATCCCTACTTCACCTTCACCTATAAGCCCATCCACCAAAACTAGTTCTACGTCTACTACATCTAACCTTGTTATCCCCACTGCAATTGTAGCCTCTACCACTGAGGCACTTGTTTCCCCATCATCTAGTGATCCATCTATCACTGCTACCCACATACTAACTATTGATCCCTTAGAAGGTTTTTTCAACGCCTCACTCTAGGGGATACCGCCTATACAATATTGACACCTTCCGTACCCTATAAAAGTATGGGAACCTACACCAACACCCCAGTTATGACATCCACATAGGTGATGTTTTTCCTTATGGCCCTCCCCACCTTCACACTAATCTAACATATGGGGGACTTTATATTGCCACCTATAAACCCAAACCTCCATCCCAAGCCCAACCATTTTCATCTTACCTACATTCCCTCACTAACTTCCGCTTCGCTCACACTTTCCTCCACTAGTGCGTGTGGAAAGGATTTCACTTCGGATTTCATGAACAGGGCCACCATACTATCATTTCTTGTACCTCTCGTAAACACAATGACTCTAGTGGCATTGGTTTTGATGCACCACCTTCCAAGAAGGTTCGTGTTGACCTCATTTAGGATGAGAAATCTTCCCCACCTCATTCACCCACATTGTCATCTTCACCCATGGAGTCCATAGATCCTGAATCTATTCCTCCTAACTTTTTTTTTGTAAACACCATTTCCCTGGGACCGATGACCTATCAACATGATGGTGAAGCTCCCTCTTCTCTCCCATTCCTATGTCCTGACATGATCAATGACGATACACCTTCTATTACTGTCATTCAATGTTAGGACGATGAATCCATCCGCACTTACCTTGGTGCGGAAGATTCTTATATTCATCGGTCATTACCTTCTGAGATACAAACCATGTTGAATGAATCGACCATCAAAATCAACAATAATACTCAGGATGACCTACACATTCTAAAGATCGGCCAATCCTTAGACGCTACTAAACATGAAGCCTTTACCTCTTTCCTTCGAGACCATAGCAACGTGTTTTCTTGGTCATATGCCGATATGCCCGGTATTGACCCAAAAATTGTGGTCCATAATATCATAACCATTCCTAATGCCAAACCCATCAAACAAAAGCTGCGGAAAAGGCATCCTCGCATTACTCTTCTAGTCAAAGAAGAACTTTAGCACCTTCTCTCGGTCTCCTTCATTTTACCCATTGACTATCCCCAATGGATTTCTAACATCATTCATGTCATAAAGGCAAAAGGGGGATTCCGCATTTGCACGGCCTTCCGTGACCTCAACATTGCTTGTCCCAAAGATGATTTCCCCCTACCTGGCATCGACCAACTGGTTGATCTCACTACTGGCCATGAAATGCTATTGCTCATGGATGGTTTCTTAGGATACAATAAAATATTACTAGCTCCCAAGGATCAACACAATACTACCTTCATCACCTCTTGGGGGACCTTTTGCTATCGAGTCATACCTTTTGGCCTAAAAAATGCTGGTGCTACATATCAGCGAGCCATTACTTACATATTTCATGACATCATGCATCGCATACTGGAATATTACATAGATGATCTTCTGGACAAATCTAAACATCAAACCGAACACTTTCCGGTCCTTAAAATCATCTTTGATCATCTCATCAAGTATTGTGTGCGTCTTCAACCAAAGAAGTGTGTCTTTGTAGTGATTTCTAGAAAACTCCTAGGTTTCATTATTTCTTTGCATAGCATAGAAGTCAATCCTGATAAAGTCAAGGCTATTATGGAATTTCCTCAACCCAATAATCTCTGTCAACTTTGAATCCTATAAGGAAAGTTGCAATCTATTCATCATTTTATATCGCAACTTTCCGACCACTGTCAACCATTTCATCATCTTCTCAAGAAAGATGTTTCATTCAAATTGGATGAGGAATGCCATAAAGCCTTTGAGGCATTAAAACAATACCTCCTTCAACCACTAGTGCTCATTTCTCCTAAATATGACCAACCCTTTTACCTATATATTTCCACCACTGACCATTATTTAGGATTCATGCTTGCTCATCGCGACGGGCAGCACAAAGAGAAAGAGATTTATTACATAAGCCATACCCTTCTTGACTACAAAACTAGATATACCCATGCCAAAAAACTATGCTTAGCCTTAGTTTTTATTGCCGCCAAACTCTGTCATTACCTACTCAATCACAAAACCTTCATCATTACTAATATTGACCCATTGCACTATATGTATGCCAAACCCTATCAACATTAATGTGTCACACGTTGGCTTATGAATATTTCTGACCTCGACCTTGAATTCATTCATCAAAATTCCATTAAGGGCTAGAATATTGCTGACCGACTGTCCGATGGACTTATTTATGGGAATCAACCATCTAACTTTGATTTCCCAGATGAGTCTATAGCTACCCTTTCCATGGACAAACCTACTTACCAAATGACGCTCTTCTTCAACTGATCCAAGTGTTAGTGTGGGGGTGGGGCTGGTATTATCCTCATTCTTCTTAATGGTGAACCTATGCATTTGTCTTTCAAAATTTATTTCAATTGTAAAAATAATATTGTTGAATACGAAGCACTTAGATGTTAAAACAATCAATATCTTTGGTGATTCTCAATTAGTCATAAACCAAGTCAATGGTATATACCAGTGTCGTAATGAGATAATTAAAAATTATAAGCATCACATAGACATAATTTTGAACAGCTTTGACCATTATGCACTTCAAACCACCCCACATTCTACCAATAAATTTGTAGATAACATGGCTTGCTTGGCTTCTCAGATACCAACTTCACCCACTGACTCTAAAATCTTTGTCATAGTACAAAGGATATAATCACCCTCTTATTTACCTCGTGAGGTCTACTTCGTAGGAACCATTGGCCTTAACCCATGTGACCTTTGGAATAAAAAATGTAGACTATCTTTCACTTTCCATTCTACCCATTGATCTCACACGTAATGGACAACGTGCCTTTCTTAAAATCGTCTCTTGTTATGTCATCATGGGTGTTCTTATTTACAAGCATGACTTCTATGGCATTCTCTTATGATGCCTTATGAGTTCTGAAACTCCTTGCACCATTAAGGAAGTCCATGATGGAATTTGTGGAGGTCACTTTAGTGGTTTAGCCATCGCAAAATGCATTCTTCTCCTAGGCTATTATTGGCCAACCCTAAACCACAATTGTTGTGATTACATCAAACATTTCATGAAATTACAAGAGCATGCTAATCTCCACCACACACCTAGTCATGCCTTACAGGTTGCACGAGACCTTTGGCCTTTCTCTCAATGGGGTTTGGATCTTATCGATGATATCAACCCCCATTCTTGACAACGCCACCAATAGATCATAACCGCTACTGAATATTACTCTAAATGGGTAGAATCCATTCCCCTCATTTCTACCAAAGCAGAGAAAATATGTGAATTCATCAATCATCACATCATTTATCTCTTTGGTGTTCCTCACCGCCTCATCACTGATAATGGAAAACAATTAAAATAAACCCTACGCAAACTATGTGATGCTTTTAGCATCCAACTCATTTTCTCATCACCTTATTACCTACAAACCAATGGTCAAGCTGAATAAACCAATAAAAATTTGACAAAAATTCTTATGAAGGTAGTCAACGATACTAGGAAAGATTGGCATACGCACATTCCTTTTTCCTTATGGGCTTATCACACTAGTATTCACACTTCGATTGCTGTAACACTCTTTTCTCTGGTCTATGGTACCGAGGCTGTCTTACCTCTCAAAGTCCATATTCCATCTCTCTGCATATCACTACAAGACATTCTCAATGATGATGAATTTTTCCAAGACCGTTTGCCACAAATTGAGTTATTAGATGAACATTGTCTCAATTCTCTTGAACATCTCCAAATCTACCAAAAATGTATCAAACGTGTCTATAACAAATGTGTTCATGAACAAACTTTTTAGGTCAGCAACATCATCCTAAAGGAAAATCATGTAACCAAAGAAGAGAAAAGTAAATGGGGAAAATTTTCTTCTAATTAGCTTAGACCCTATATTGTTACTCATACCTATGGACCGGGTGCTTATCGTTTGTCTTCACTCGAAGGTAAACCCAAACCTAAGCCCCTCAGTGCCTTACATCTTCAACCATTCTATTGTTGAATCAAGTCCTATATCACCTTTTGTTTACTAAAAAAGCTTGTCCCTTGAGCACCATTAACCTATTTTAAGGATCTGTTATCCAATTTTACGCACATGAAAAAATTTGAAAATAGGGCCTTATTACTATCAAATCACGACGTTGGTCCCAGGGACCCACTTCTGGTCATCAGGTGAGATCGCTCAATTTTTTTTTTGGTATGCGAGCCATCGAGGAGTTCGATAAGCTTATCTTGCTCGGTCAAGCTAAAACAATGTCAAATCAGGAATAAAGAGACGAGTCATCAAAGGAGTTCATGCCTTGTCCTAACTCGGTTATAACTCAGATCACAAGCCTTAGACGAGTTCATGACAAGGAAATGTAAGTTCGGTTGTCCAACTTTGGCTTGTCATAAAAGATTCTCGATAGGAGCGGAGGATGTTTTGATGGTTGGCTCATTGAGGCAGAGAAATGATGAGCTCAATTCGGTTTAATTCAACATGGAGAGATTGATGCTTCCTTGTTGGAATATGAATTCAGTTTTAATGACTCGACGGAGACAATAGCTGCCTCAAGATTTGGTCGAGCTTCTTCCATGGAAGAGAATTTCCAAAATGAAAAGGCCGCGAGAAAACTCAATTAAAACTTTATCTCGTTCTTCTACTACAGCGGCAAGATTTTACAACAACTGATCACGACTGTGGTCACATGCAACCAGAACATCAGGATCAACACCAACGGTTCCTTGGGATCACCCTGCGGCCGCTGTCGCAATCGACTCTCTCTGGAGGCCACTCATTTTTTGAGATAAGTTTACTTCTCTACCCTCTAGCTGCTATGTATAGCCAATTACTTCCTCACGGCACTTTCTTAGGAGAATTTCAGTTCTACACTCAAAGCGGCCGAGCATTCGATACACAGGCATGTTGCAGTATAGTAGAAGCCTGTTTGAGCAAGTAAGTTGTCTAATGTTGTTATCTAATCAGCATCAAATGCATCCTCAAATTTAGGATTTTCCTTCAAGTTATTTTTATAAAAATCGATTAAGTGACAGTGAGAGTGTTACCGGGAGACCTAATGAAAATTATTACAAAGATTCTCTATCGAGAGCTTATTGGTTTTACATTGTAACTCATGGAAGCGAATCTAATAGACGTGGAACTGTTTCATATCAGAATATACATGAGGCAAAATTTGCTTTGCAATTATATGAGCATCTTCAACGAGTCACTAAGTTGTCAGGCATAAAAGTTTCTGTCGGAATTATCACACCTTACAAGCTACAGCTGAAATGTTTACACTGAGAGTTTAATGTTATCCTCAAATCTGTTGAAGGAAAACTCGGCAGGAGAAGAAATCCCAGACGTGGGAAATATGGTAAGCCAAAGAAGAAATCCAGGACATGGGAAATAAGGCAAGCAATGCCAAGCAGAAATTTGATGATGGCGGGCCAGGCTTTTAATCCCGCACTGAGGTTGTTCACTCTGCATTGGAAAAATTGGATCACATTGCCAAGTGGAAATGTAACCGTGGTAAACCATGACCAAACTTCCGTGAATGGGAGAAAGCGGATCAAACTGCCAAGTGAAGACAATATGATGGCTATCCATCATGAAAACCCCGTGTAGATTGGAGGATCCAAGTCTTTGTGCGAGTCACACGGAAGGTAAGTCGTGGAATGTGGGAATGAGACAGTTGAAGTTTCAGGCTCCACACATTCTGCTTACCATGCATAGCATATCCCTATAAACCCATCTACATATATTCAGCTATTGCGGACCTGCATTTCCAGCAATATGCTCTCACAAGAAAGAGATGCCTTCTCATGGAATACCGTAATTACAGCTTACAGAAGACACAGGTTTCCTCACAAAGCGTTCATACTGTTTCACCAAATGCAACAAAACAGAATTATGACTGATAAGCTTCCCTCTGCTAGGCATACTCTCCCAATCCCGTTTGGGCTTTGATCATTCAAGATGAGAGGAAACTCCACGCACAGGCCGCAGGCATGTTGTGGACGGGAGAGAAGCCT